>BSBM01001482.1:1660000-1967398 GCA_027924585.1 Larix kaempferi | reverse complement strand
TTGGGCCATTTTGGTTAGACTCTGCAATAGGAAAAAGGGCATATTTATCTCACATTCACCTGTCAAGTGCTGCAACAGTTTGATATGGTAAAGGTAAACGATACTGAATCTCCCCTCACAGGTGATGAATCTTTGTATGATGTACACCATGTCATCCCAAGGGATGAACCAACCAGCTTCTTGGTATGCCTTTCTTCCAATTGACTGACCCTGCTCTAGATCTGCATAAAAAGGGTACCCATGATTTTTCTTTGAATTGCTTGGTTTTGAAGAACCTTTCTCCCTGCTGTGGCAGACCAGTGATTTGTGCCAAAACGTCTTCAGACAGCCTGAAGTTTAAATTCCCTACTGTAGCCTTTTCTCCATCAAACGAGCCAGCAAAGGCTAAGCTCACATTATCGTTGTGCCCATCGAATTTTTCAAAGAAAGGCACCCATTGATTTTTCTTTAAAATTTCTAGACATTTTTCATGAACATCTGCGGGCTCAAATACCTCTGGTTCCAATCTAGATGACATTTGGAAAAATAAAAAAATAGGAGTCTTTTATTTTTTCGCTGCCTTTGTCTTCCTATCCCCTCAATAATATTTTGAATTTGTAAGTGGTTGCTGGTATAAAACAGAGTATCCAGCAAAGAAAAAGGGTTTAAGCTTACCTCTTCCCTGATGTAACCAATTTTTCCTGTACAATTTTCACAAAGATTAGTGTACCCACAGCTTTTTTCTTTCACTGGCTGTCTTCTCTCCCTGCGCGTTATCTTCAGCAAATGGTGTCTCTGTGATCTTACGGCCTCTTTCCACTGTCAATTATCTTCAGCAAAATGATATATTCAAACTTGCCTGTAGCTCACAATCCTCTCACTCGAAATTACCTTCATACATCAATCGATTTCATATGCAGAACAAGAAAAATGGGCTCGGCCTCAAAGAAAATGACCAAATCGTGGCATATACTGCAGAAATCGATTTCGTATTTGTGCTGTCGTGGGGTATCATTCCATATCTGTCGTGGGTATCATTCCACGTTTTCCCTCCATCATTACATAACATGCCACTTCAAAAACGATGAAAGGTAAGGTTTTTGGGTTTATAAACGTTTAATATTTTTATGTGCCCATCGTTTAATACATAAAACATAAAATATACCTTGGTTCCAATGTTTTATTTAAACGGGCTATTTTTTAAAATGAACCTTCTTTTCCAGAAAAGAAAATGTGCTGAAGATAAATATGACCATTGTTTCCCTCCTTAAATTCTGTGTATTACTTAATGCCTGATGCACTAAATTCATATACAAAAAGGTTTTTTTTTTTTAATTCCTTCATGTCAACATTCACTTCTTGCTGAGAAGGAGACCCTGTTTGTCTTTAAACCAAGAAGAAAACTCTGTCCTGTAGAATGCAGTATTTTTCCTGTAGAGTCCGGTATAGATGTTGACCATGTAAAATTTTCTCTTGGGTTTGATTATGTCAACCATTCTGACCCCTAAGGTGGAAAATGAAGTATTGGCAGAGATAAAAATTGAAGTGCTGACAGAGACTAAGTGAGGTAATGGCAGAGATTAATGAAAGGTAATTAAGGAGCTTGGTAGAGACTTATCAGAATAATGGCAATAATAGGCAGTCAAATTTGTAAGATGTCATCACTTATAAACAAAAGAATTTTGAAACTTTTTAAACATAAAAACCATAAATTCTTACAGACTTGTTTGATGTTCCTTTGATGAGATTGCATGCCAGTGTGAAATTGGATTGTATTCTAATTGACCATCTGATGTTTTCTATCTGCTGCTGTCTCTATTTCCTTCATTTTCACTGAATGTCGGATCTCTTCATAGATCTCTTCTGTCTTATCACAAGTCAGGTCCCTTCTGCTGATAAAATTGCTAGTAATCAGGTCCCTTCTGCTGATGAAAAAAATCACAATCTTTTGCTTGAAAAAGACTCGGAGGGTTCTAAAGAAGAATGACAGTTTATCCCTCTCACAGGCCTAATTTTTGACTTGTCCGCAAGTCAAACAAGATCTACATTATTTGTAAAACAAAACAGGAAAATAGAAAAAGATTTTTTTTTTTTTGGGGAATTTTCAATGGCCAGGCAAGCCTGGTTTTCCACAAAAAATTCCAGTTTATATTGTGCCAGCGAACTGGTTTTCACAACTAAACTGCCCTTTTATATATATATATATTATATATATATATATATTTTGAATATTGTTTTTTTTATTTATTTTCTTTTTTTTTAATTTGCTAGCTGTATCAGAGCAGCTAAGGAGCAGGTGAAGGAAAAACACTGAGGTGTTTATCCAGCACTTGCAGTTCCTTTTGCTGTGAAATCTGTTGAACAAAATCTGCCATGTTGATAGGTTTGTGGTACAGCTTGAGCCGGTGGCCATTGACCACAAAGTTATGTGCTTCATCATCTATGGTTTGAAGTTTTATTGCACCATTGTCATAGACATCGACAATCTCATATGGACCAAGCCAATGAGTAGTAAATTTGGCTTTGAAGTCCTTAAACTTAGAGTCAAACAACAGTGCCCAGTCACCAATGTGAAATTGCTTCTTTTTGATAAATTTGTCATGCCATTGAGCTCTCTGCTGTTGTATCAGAATATTGTGTTCTATGGCAGCCTGCCTCATCTCATCCAGCTGATTCAGCTGAAGTATTCTTTCTTGTTGAGCTTCTGAAAGGTCTATGCCCAAATCTGCTGCTAACTTGAAAGTATGAACTTGAAACTCAATGGGAAGGAGGACTTGCTTACCATAAACCAGTTGATAAGGAGGAAAACCCAGTACTGTTTTTTCAAGTGATCCTATATGCCCATAAAGCTTCAGTAAGCTTTGCTGACCAGTCCTTCCTATGCATCTGAACAGTCTTAGTGATGATGCCTTCTAGGGTTTTATTTGTAGATTCCACTTGGCCATTGGCTTGTGGATGGTAAGGAGTGGACTTCCTGTGCTTGATCTTATATTTTTCTGCTATCTCTTGCACTAATTTGGAAGTAAATTGGGCACCTTGATCAGTCACAATTTCCCTAGGCACCCCAAATCGAACAAAGATCTCTTCAAACAGAAAATTTACTACAGTTTGCTCCGTAGCTCTTGGTAAAGGCTTGGCCTCTACCCATTTAGTAACATAGTCTGTGCAGACCAAAATGTATTTCTGTCCATGTGATGGTGGATGAATGGGACCAATGAAGTCAAGGGCCCACTTTTCAAAATGGTTCAATGAGAATCTGTGGTTGGAGTGGCATTTCATCAGACCGGACTGGGCGTCCCATTCGTTGACAAGTGTCACAACTTCTGACATACCTTTTTGCATCTTTGAAAATGGAAGGCCAATAATACCCTAAATTGAGTATTTTATATGTTGTCCTTTTGTCGGCAAAATGGCCACCACATGGTTCATCATGGCACGCCTTTAAAATATCCAAGATTTCATCTTGTCGGACACATCTTCTGATGATTAAGTCATATCCTGTATAAAAGAGGTCACCATTAATCCAGATATGCCTAGCACTTTGTTTAATAATCTTCTTTTTTTCTTTAGAGGTCATTGATGGTGGTAGTTGGCCTGATGACAAATAATTGGCAATGTCAGCATACCAAGGAGTGATAACAGAAATTGCAAATAGATGCTCATCAGGAAAACTATCTAAAACCGGAACAACCTCACCAGTATTGTGTAAGCGAGACAAGAAATATGCCACCTGATTTTCTCGTCCTGGCCTATCTAAAACAGTGATATTGAACTCCTGCAATAATAACAACCATCTAGTAATCCGACCATTAGTGATAGATTTATTCATTAAATAGCGTAAAGTTGAATGATCTGTATGAACAAAAACTTCATAGCCAGTGATATAATGACGGAATTTGTTTTACAGCATGAACCACTGCCAACATCTCTTTTTCAGTGACTGTATAATTTAGCTCTGCAGGTGCCAGATTTTTACTAATGAAATAGATAGCATAAGTCAAAGTATGTTCTTTCTAGGCCCAATGAGGCTCCTATTGCAGTAGCAGACGCATCAGTGGAAATATGGAAAGGCAATGTCCAATTTGGTCCCCTTAAAATGGGAGCAGTGGAGAGCTTTTCCTTAAGTGTCTGAAATGCAGATTTACAGTCAATATCCCAAGTAAAACACACGTCCTTTGAAAGCAATTTAAACAATGGCAGGGCTATCTTACTAAAATTTGCAATGAATCTATGATAATAGCCTGCATACCCTAAAAAGATTCTCACATCTGTTTGAGTTGTGGGTTCAGACAGATTTTTAAGGACTTGAATTTTAGCAGGATCTACTTTTATTCCAGACGAAGAAACATGGTGTCCTAAAACTATCCCTTCAGTCATCATCATGAAACACTTTTCGTTACTCAGGGAAAGGTTGGATTCAACACACCTTTTCAGAATTTTCTCTAAGTTTGCTAAGGAATCTTCAAAGGTACTTCCATATACAGAAAAGTCATCCATGTAACCTCAACACACTCATGAATCAGATCTGCAAAGATGGCCAAAACAGCTCGCTGAAAGGTAGCTAGGGAATTACATAAGCCAAAAGGTAAAACTTTGTAGGCATAGGTGCCCCAAGGACATGTAAAGGTGGGTCTTGTCTTGGTCTTCGTTTGCAATACTAATCTGATTATAACCACATGAAGCCATCTAAAAATGAAAAATATTCTTTTCCAGCCAAAGCGTCCAGTACTTGATCAATGAAAGGCAATGGAAAATAGTCTTTTAAAGTTGCCTTATTCAATTCCCTGTAATCGATGCATATACGCCATTTACCATTTTTTTAGGAACAACAACCAACGGTGAGACCCATTGGCTGTCGGAGATGGCATAAATAAATCCCACTTTTAACAACTTCTGTAACTCGTCTTTGACTATTTCCTTTAGCATAGGATTCATTCTACGTTGTGGCTGTCTCAAGGGTCGTATTGTGTCATCTAGGTAAATATGGTGTGTGCATGTCTCAAGATGAATGCCTGGCATATCAGTATACTCCCAGGGAAACGCATGGGAATATTTATTCAGCCAAAGTGGTCAACTGTTCCTCCTGTGATGTGGTAAGATGTGCACCTATTTTCAGAGTTTTGCCTGGACTGATTTCTACAGTTTTACTGTGAATATCGGTGATGGAATGAACATTAAAAATGTCATCAAGTGCTAATGCTAGGGAATGAACATTGCAATTTTCCTGGAAATTATGACCCATGACTTGTTCTGCTACAGCATATTCCATTTCTCTTAATTCTGCAGAAATATCAGGTTCAGCAATAAAATGATCCATTAGATCTTCGTGGTTGTCTTCTTGGAAATCGAAGTATTGATTTATACTTAGAACAGGATGAATTACCTCTTCTTCTTGTTCCTTGTTTCACTAATCCATGGACAGCTGATCTAATGTGGAAGTTCGTTGGGCAGAAGGGTAAAGTGCAATCTGTTTCCTCTCTGTCCCATGCGAAATAAGCATGCTTCCTGATCGACATCCTATGGAAAGCATCTGTTGTTGCCAGCCAGGGCCTGCCAAGGATCAATGGGTGACCTCCTAAGTTGGATTTTGGCTGTAGGACTATAAAATCAACAGGATATTCCCAGGAGTCTAGAGAAACAATAATATCTTCTAAGACCCCTTCAGGTGTAATCTTAGACCTATCAGCTAATTCCAAGACAGTTGTGGTGGGTCTGAGATTTTTTCAAGTGAAGGTAATTCATTGTCTCCAGGGTCATGACGTTAATGGCAGCACCTAAATCGATCAATGTTTTGGGGATGGAAAAGTTATTAATGGTAATCGTAACCATTGGAATCCCAGGATCTACATATTTCTCAATGAAAACGATGTTGGACATTAACCCTGCAAGATTGCCTACCACGTGAATTTTTGATGGGTCTTTTCTTCTTTTGTTAAGACAGATTTCTTTAACTGCTTTAGTGTAAATCGGAATATCTTTTAGAGCTGTAGTAAAGGAATTTTAACATATACATTTGTTAACTCATTCAGAACATCGAAGTCAGGTAAGGAAATCGAAGGTTTCTCCTTGATTAACCTCTCAGGAAAAGGAGGTGGATAAGATGCTATTGTGTTCCCTCGTTGACTGTGATTTTCTAACTGAGATTTTTCTGTATTCAATTTTTTTGGAGTTTTTTCTTTTGCTGGTGATTCTTCTAAGATAACAGGAGACTGTTTTTTCTAAGGTTTTACCAGATCTCAAATTGATATTTTGCAGTGGAAGAATGGAGTAGGGAAGCACTGTCCCATCATCAACATTATACATGGGTCTGTCGGTTTTTATTATTTGGATTGGGCATTGGCTGAGGCTGGCAGTTGTGTAGGCCGAGGTGGTGGCTGATTAGATGGTAACTGAAATTGTTGAGGTGGTGCAGTCAATTGAGGAGCCATATTATTGGGCTGTGGAAAAGATGGATTTTGAAAAGGTGGGGCTTGATAAGGAGTTTGGACTTGTTTGCTTGCTGGTATTGGGGATAGGCTGAAGGTTGTTGGTATGGCTGCAAATAAGCCTGCTGATATGTTTGATTACCATGGGCATAACCTCTCCAATTTGGAGCAGATTGGGTTAATGGAGGAGACCAAGTTTGCCAAGGCATGGGTTGTATTCCATGAATTCTGAACTGGAGTCTGATAATTTGTATTAAATTGCTGCATGGGATCTTGAGACATACCTGAGAATCGTGGCTGCCAAGGTCTCCTTTGTCCCATGAAGTAAAGAGACTCCATGTTGTGATTTTCCTCCAGTCGAACTGCCTGCAGAGTTCCTTCAATCTAGGGCAATCATCAGTTTTGTGATTAAAAGTGCATAAGCCACAAATTTCAACAGTATTTAAAGGACACTCTCTAAGTGGGTGTTTCTTTCTACATTTAGGACAAAAAATAGACAAAGCCTGATCTTGTTGTCCTGTTGCTCTTGCCTCTTCTTGGTTTTTGTTGCCTCGACTTGTGTACCTAAGGTGCTTAATAAATCAGTCTTGAAATCTTCTAGCAGATTCCCAAGCTCAGCTCTAGAAATACCACTGTTTGCAGATTTGGTTGCTTTGGTATTGCTATCTCTTTTCCCAGTTCGAGCCTTTCCTCTGGAATACTTCTGACATAAGTCCTGTATCTCATCAAAAGGAAGGTAAGAAATGTCACCTTTTCCCATAACATTTAAAATGTCCAAATACTCTTCTCTTATTCCTTTCAAAAATATTGTTCTAATCATTTCAGGTGTTAAAGAATTGTATTTAGATTTCTGTAAATTGTATGAGAATCTTTCCAAATATTCCTCCAAACTCTCATCTTCCTGTTGAGTCATGCCAAAAATGTCATCTTTCAACCCCTTTGATCTGCAATATGCTTGATATTTTCGAAG
Organism: Larix kaempferi; assembly: GCA_027924585.1. Lineage (NCBI taxonomy): Eukaryota > Viridiplantae > Streptophyta > Pinopsida > Pinales > Pinaceae > Larix > Larix kaempferi. Next base: position 1,960,024 of record BSBM01001482.1, on the reverse strand, counting down.
AAAGATCTTCCTCATGTCATCCCAGCTAGTGATAGAGTGTTCTCCTAAACCCATGAACCATTTCAAGGCAGCTGCTTTAAGAGTAGCAGGGAAAAGACGGAGCTTATGGGTGTCATCAGTATATCCATAAGTTCGACACAAGATGTCAAATTCGAATAGGAAAGAGTCAGGATCTTCACAGGTCATGCCATAAAAGTTTGGTAAGACGGAGGGTGGAATATTCTTCATTTTCACCTCTTCCCCTAGGATAACGCTAGTGTCTAAGATAGGAAATTTAAAGGTGGCCTCCTGATCTTCTGTTATTCCTTCATCCCTCACATGTCTTCTTTCTTCTTCCCTCTTTCTTCTTCCCTTCTCTCTTGTCTGCGTTTGTTTTCTATTTCTAACATCCTCTCGTATTCCCTTCTCTGTTCTGCAGTTGGGCCTGTTGATGTTTCTTCCTCAGACATTTTGAATTTACCAACTGTTGAGATGAACCCTTTTGGAAGAGAAGCTCCTGTTATTTCTGTTTTTGGGGGGTTTTTAATAAATCTTCCTTTCTCGTCTCTTAGTCTAAACATAAAAGTGAAATCTAATCTGTGTTTTTGTTTGAAAAAAAATTTGTTTTTATCAGAAAACTAAAGTTCCTAAGTCTACTTCTATAGTGCCTCCCCGGCAACGGCGCCAAAATGTTGGGCTCTGATCTATGTGTTAATCAGAAACTTGAATTTAAAATCAATCCGGGTTTGTGAACTTCGAGACACATCCAAGTTTAGGACAGAGAAGCTGGACTCATTTAGAATTTAGCTATCTGTGATTAAATCTACTGACAGAAACTAAGATACTAACAGCTCTCAGAGACAAAATCCTCTTACAAGGGTAATTTCATTGTTTCCTTTTTAAGCATGCAGTAATTGATTTGTGAAAGCATAAAGAATGAGATAAAAATTAATTAAACAACAAATTTATAAACCCTAGGATTAAACTGCAAAATTCTACCAACACTGAAAGACAGTTACCAATCAATTTCTCTTACAAGACAGTGTTCATAATTTGTAATTGTCTTTTACCATTGCATTATCAAATAAACAGCATTGATCAATACACAGAGGTCGTGGTCTGAACCATTTGATATCCTTAGCATTTAACCAGTGAAGAACAGCGTTTATCCAATATTGCCAATGATATACAGTGTGACAGAATTTATAGTCTAAACCGTAAATGAAAGAAACAAAGCATCAATAGAATCGATTTAAAACTTGACTGAACTTGTTCTACGATTTATAAAACTGGAAATTACATTAAAATGCATACCCAAATCGATCTACCAGTAACAGGAAAGTGTGAGAATTGACGATGGGGGCCCTCCAAAGCCTTGCTCAACACACATTAAAAGATTTCACAGAACTAAAGCCTCGTATTCATTCACCAGAATTGTTTTACACAGAGATACCACGCAGTTTGGAAGCACAAGTGCGTTCCTCCTCAAAATCATAATTTTTCTCCTCATTGTCTTGTAAATGATTTATACAAATTCTAAATCAAACTGTAATTGCTATAAACCTGCATCTAATTAATGCTAAGATCTAATCGAGACCATCTTCAGAATCGTGGAGTTCCACAAAATCAGCATTGTTCCTTCTTTTGTGTTGAACGCAGAACAGGTGGCCACCTTTGACTCTAATTGACTCGACATCTGCACAGGCCACTTCACCTGAATGTTGTATGTTCATCCATATGTGGACATTAAGGATCCATTCTTGATATTCCATTTCCCTCATAACTGCCCTGCAATTACTCAACTTTGGAGGAAAATACGGGAAGTTAGTACATCCCGTAATTTAAGTAAAAATCCTAGTTTAAAATGCCTAAACATCACAAAACTCAATTTATTAATAAGCAAATGACATTATACCTCTTTGACCAAGGTTTATAGATGAACTTTAAGGCTTTCTACTCAAAATGGAGGTTTTATGAAGGAAATGAAGGTTATCTAAGAGGCAAAAAGGGGTCAAAAATAGTGCCCAACACCTGTATGCGTCAAAATTTGACATGGTTAGATGAGACACTTGCCTTGACGGTATGTGAGGGTTTGAAGACTCAAGGATGTCTAACGTCACCACATAATCTTCAACATTCTCCATGTTTTCATGAACCTTCATTATGTGGTCTCATTTTCAGCATTCATCATTCTCAATTCTTCATCAATTTCCAATTTCGGGGCTATTTATTTATGCCCCTCATCCACATCATACAACACATATCTCATGTCAAGGACGTATCCTACTTCCTTCATATGTCCAATTAATCCCTCCAACTTTTCATAAACATCCTCCCTTTGCGAGTGAGATAAGGCCCCAACTCGATACTCATTCATTATGCTCGCTTTTGGTGTTGGGGGTTTCATAATGTACATGTGCCCTTTCCCATGTCTCTAACACTCCTTGTATTAACCACATCATTTCTTTTTTCCCACCTTCCACCTCCACCACCTCCACTTAATTTCAATCTTGGCACAAATCTATTCGACTCCATCTCCTCGATCATCTCTACAACCCACCTTTCTATCTCATCATTCCCATAACTCTTGTGAGCATTGTGCAAGGGCCCCCAAACCATAGCATTAGGCTTTGTTGGCATCTTATTGATGAACTATTTCGCTTCCTCGAATCATCCAACCCAACTAAGAAGATCATTCATGCACACATAGTGTTGCATCCAATACATGAACCCAATATTTATCCATCGCTTTTGTAATACCCAAGGCCTTAATCCACCAAACCCAATTAATTGCATGTTGAAAAAACCCTAGTTGATCTCCTTCATCTACCCAAAAAATTGAATCACCTCATTTCCAAGGCCATTATAGGACAACCTAGTAATCACATAGCTCCATGAAGTACACTCTCGCTAAGGCATTTTGTCAAACACTTGACGTGATTCATACATGCACCCACATTTTCCCATACATCTCAATGATATTATTATCTAGAGAGACATCAAACCTAATCCCAATTCCAATCATGTTTTGTTGCACATTCCTTCGCTCTTTCGGACGCTTTCCAAGCAGCACAACATTGCATAATGTAAACATAAATGATGGAATACGTAGGAATACCTTACTGTTGTGTGTTTTTTAATATCTTCATGGCTTCATTTAGCTTCCATTCCTTGGATGAAATCCTCAATGACTGCACTAGTTTCCCTGGTACCCTCCGCTATAAGAATCCCTCACCTAGCCTTTGGCCCAAGTGTTGATCTTAATTTCCTTAGTGACACCTTCGTCATTTGGAACCATCGTTGTTCTTACCTACCTTAATTCATTTTTTGACCACCTTAGTAGTCTACTCCCCCACATTAAATATTCTATGAAAACCCAAGAGGACAACTCTTTCCCATTCCTCGATGTTAAGTTACCCATCTGTTAGATGGCTCCATTTCCAACCAAGTTTGCCGAAAGAAAATTGTTACTAATAGACACCTTCATACCCAATCCAATCACCACCCTACTCAAAATATATTCAATTCTTAAAACTCTTATAATCAAACACCATTTGAATTTATAATCCTCACCTCCTAACAAAGAGAGATCCCACATCAAATCCCTTTAAGCAAATTGCTATTCTCTTCCCAAAACAACTACTACAAAAAAGCTAGGGAATTAGCTAGATTGCATGCACTTTTGAACTAGTATTAGAAAGAGCTACTTGATATAGATATAACTTTTTGAGCCAAGTATATTTTAGTGACTATCTAAATAAATTTTGATTTAGAGAAGGAGAATCAAGTTGAGAAAAGAGAGGAAATATTGAAGACAACTCTAGAGATATGGGGAAGAATGTTGAGGGACTATATCTTCGGTCTTATGAAGACATTCAAAACCAAATTATATACAAAAGAGGAACATTCATGACATATAGAAAAATCCATCAATCTCATCTATATCCTTAGATTCAACAACACCACAATGACATGTAGAAAACTCATTTGGTCTCCATCTATAACCTTAGAATTTGAAATGTGAAATTTGAAATAGAATTTGAATTTGAATTTGAATTTGAAATTTAAAAATTTGAAATAGAATTTGAAATTTGAATTGAATTTGAAATTTGAATTTGAATTTGAAATGTGAAATTTGAAATAGAGTTTGAAATTTGAATTTGAATTGTGAAATTTGAATTGTGAAATTTGAATTTGAATTGTGAAATTTGAAATAGAGTTTGAAATTTGAATTGAATTTGAAATTTGGATTTGAAATGCGAAATTTGAAATTTGAATTTGAATTTTAAATGTGAAATTTGAAAGAGAATTAGAATTAGAAATTGAAATGTGATGCAGAGAGTTCTAAAGAGAGAAATTCATTGCTTCGTGCTCAAGGACACACGAGAGGATTTGACGTCACCCAAGAGGGTGGCCATTGGCAATGCTCCCATTCGTCGAGGAGTGAGGCCATGTCGGGGATGGATGCCACTGGTGGCAGCAGCAGGAGAGATAGTGTGTCGGTTCATCTCAACGAAATACATGTTGATCCCCAAGTGGGGGATGCGCAGCAAGACTCGAGTGTATCAGGTGCATTTTTTTGTTAGATACATTTTCAGTAAATGTTTACTATATAATGCATTTAATTTCAGTTGCAAGTTATAATATATATGTTTTAGTAATATTTGTGTTTTGTTTTGGATCGCAGGTGACCCATCAAGGGGATCGTACGACAATGAGGTCACACGCATCCCTCTCGCTGATATCACTACCTAGAGAGAGTGGGTGCACTCATGTGTGTGCACATTGAGGGGAGGATTCTCCCACACGACGATCTTTATTCATGATGTTATCAAAAGTGGATGAGATGTTGTCCCTCTACAAGAGGGTGGAACCTCTTAGTGACATTTGGTGTTATTCATGCTAGAGGAGGAGACGGGATGTCATTGGGATCCACAAATGGGAGGATTTCAAAGTTGCCATAAAATGGCATGGCATCAAGGGTACTTTGTTCGACATCCCTCCTGACCGCCCTTCCGGTCAACCGCTTAGACTCAAAGAGTTTAAGTTGGACGCCGCTGCACCATATCTATATGATAGATTCGTTGGAGCGTGGGGCATGTTCCCCCACCATGACCAGGTCCCATTGTACTTTGAAAAACATATTTATGCAATGTTTGTTTTGTATATGGACCCAGATTACACCAGCACAAGGTCCGAGTTCTTTGGGGTTGGTAGGGGACGCTCCTACCAACATCCTGGAGCTCGGAGAGACCCTGCCTTCGTGCCACCTCCTCCGAGGTTGGTACCAATTCCAGACAGGATGGTTATCAGGTCGGTGGACATGGCACAATCATCCCAGCTTGCTGCAGAGGCTATACATGACATTGCAGAGTCGTTGTTCACTGCCATGGGCAGTGTTGCTGTTGTTGTGCATGGAGAGGCATCTAGACCACCCCTGCACCTGTAGAGCCAGAGATAGAGTATGTCGATAGTGACCTGCTCAGGAGTTTGGATGGTGAAGCCATACTAGGGTATGTTGAATCATCCCGAGATGCATACTTTCGGTTGTATCATAGATACGTCGCTCCAGGACAGGTATACTTTTGTACAATTATGTATATATGTTCTTCATGTTACATCATATTATATGTCGTAAATTGAATGGTTAATAATACTTAAGGGAGTTGTATTCTATTGCTCCATGCAGGGGACCACATTCATGGATCAACTCTTTGCTAGTGAGCCATCGGTTGGTCCAACTGCTAGTCCCAACCCATGGATGATAGTAGTCGAGGTAAGTTATAATTTATCTTCTAATTTAATTTGAGTTTATTATTTCCCAGTTTAAATAATTTATGTTTTATTTCTTAATTTTCAAGATTTTATGTTTTAGATCTTAACTTCAAATGAATTCCAAATTGTATAAGGCAAAGGAAAGGAAATTGCTCCTGATGATAGACATGAGGACCGCAAAGGTCCTGAGCAGCCGGGTCTAGACACAGAGGTGAGTTTTAATTTATGTTCCAATTCATGTTATTTAATCACATTTAGTAATTTATTTTTTTACTTTATGTTTCAATTTTTGAATTATAACTTAAATTATGTTTTAGTTTTAATTTTTAATAAATCTAACTTATTACATCTAATGGAATATTACATAGGAATCGCTACGGGAGGGTGTCAATGCTGCAATGGATTTCACATATGATTGGGATGCAACTCGAGCACATGGTCCTGATGAAGGACCATCTACCCAGATGCCAGATATCACCATTGACTCGATGGAGATCAAGGCATTCTTTCAAAGTTTACCACCTCAGAGCCAACATCGGTCTACTACAGACAAAGGCAGTTAAGGGCCTTGTGGTGGTAGTGGCCAATGAGTTGATGATCTATATATTTCCATGTTTTGGATATTTTCATATTTTATATATTTTCATGTTCTGGATGATCTATGTATACATTTTCATGTTTTGGATGTGGATTTCTATCATTTATACATGGAATTTTATCATATATGTACTTTGGATATGGACTTTTAGATATTTTGTTACATATTTTGTATATTTTATTATATTGATGTCTTCATGTGTATTTTGTATCTGATTTGAAATCGATCAAGTTTTTTATATTACATATGGATATAGTTATTACAGTTACAAATTCATGTTTTGTCGTTTCAAATGCAAATTTAATGTACAGTGATTACAATATAAAAAGTTCAATCTCGATGTGTAGTTACATTTTAGTTCAATTTAAAATGCAAATTTCGACTACATTACAGAAGACCTTCCAAAACTTAGAATTGAATACATACATTACAATTTAAAATTTAAATTACAATTCCAATTCAATTACAAATTTAATGTGTAATTTCAATTCCAATTCAATTACAATTTAAAAACTCATTTTCAACTACATTTACAATTGCACAAATAAAATCAAATTTAAAATTAAAATACATTTGAAATTAAAAGTTGAAATTACAATTACAATATGTTGTCTACACATTACAATTTACACATTCCAATTAAATTACAATTTAAAATTAAAATATCAAATTTAATGTGTAATTTCAATTGAAAATTCAATGTGTTGTTCCAATTTAAAAGTTCAATTTCAATTACATTACAATTGCATTTGAAATAAAAATTTAAATTAGAATACATTGTACAATCTAAAATTTAAATTTTACAATTTTACATTGTATAGATGTATTTTAAATTCTCAATTACATTACAATTGTATTTGAAATCAAAATTTAAAATTAGAATACATTTGAAATTGAAAATTGAAATTATAATTGCATTATGTTGTCTACACATTACAATTCAATTACATGCAAAATTTAATGTGTAATTTCAATTGAAAAATTCAATGTTTTGATGTATACAAGAATGTTTTTGTCTATTGAGAGTGTGAAATATCCCTTGAGACAAAATTCTCTAATTACAACCAACCAATGATTGATTGATGCCATTTTGGTATTGTTTGTGATAGATTTCTATCAAATTCAAAAATATTTGGTGTAATAACAAGTTCTATAGTATGTAGGTGATCTTTATGTTCTTTTCTTTTAAGTGTGTGCTCTAATATAAAGTCATAAAAGTATGGTTTGTTTTCTTGGAAATGAGCATAACCACCTAGTTAATATAAGAAATGAAAAATATGTTGATAGCAGATGCTTTTACAACTATGGTAGAAAGATTCAAAGAGAGGCAATATGTTGAAGGGTGGTGTGTTTGTGCTAATAAAAAAAGGAGTATTATGCATCACCTCATTTTTTTAATCCACACAGTCATTTAAGGTTTTAAGAAAGGAACAAATTGTTATGTCAAAGTCTTGCCAACTTTCATTATTATTTTTCCATGCCTATCAAAAACAAAGCATGTACAAGTTGTGTTTTGGTTTGATAATTGAGGTTTTTATATGCAAGCAAGGCCATATAATACTAACTAATTTCCCTCAAAGATATTCCATGCCTATGCGTGCAAAACTACATGATAAAAATGGTTTTTGATGCATGCAATCCAAAAATTGAGAAGGTTTGATGGTTAGAAATTATAGTGAATGTTTGTGAGTTGTGCCATATTGTTATATTCCATGTAGCACCAAGTGCAAATATTTTTATTAAATGGAATGAGGAGACGCAAAAAAAATTGGTCCTAACTTTTGATATGTTCAATAAAAAAAACTAATTGATTATTGTTGAATGAAACCTTTTTTCAATACATTGGTATTTGATAATATTTGTATATAATTGATAATGAAAATACAATGTAATTGATGATGAAATACAATGAATGGATTGTAATGTATATAATTTTGCATTTGAAATCAAAATTTAAAATTAGAATACATTGTACAATTTAAAATTTAAAATTTACAATTTTACATTGTATAGATGTATTTGAAATTCTCAATTACATTACAATTGTATTTGAAATCAAAATTTAAACTTAGAATGTACATTACAATTTAAAATTGAAATTTTACAAATACATTATATTGTCTAACATTACAATTCAACTATCTAGTAGACCTTTAATATTTTTTTTAAAGCATCTAAACAAATATCCATAAAACTATTATGGAGGAAGTTCATGGAGCACTGACCATACATTCAAGTGTATTCAAATTGGAGCACCATGACCCAATTTTCACAAAAGCCTCCCATCTAGTATTTTTATTCTTGACATTAAAGCATCTACAAAAATACATTTATAAACAACCTCCACAAAAATCTCCAAAAAAACATTACACAAGACAACATGAAAACTATTTCAATGATGCAAGTGGCATACATGTAACTCATTCATCTAGCCAATGGGTTATAGAAATGCAAGTATCCATAATACGATCATAGTCAGCTTCTGTCATCTTCCCTCTATTTGGCTCACCTCTCTTCACCTTGATTTATGTTAGATGTATCCGAGTTGCCACCACCAAATGACTGTATTGACATGATATATATTCAGGCATAAAATCTTTGTAAATAATATGCGGACCCTGTTTTTTCACTCTTTCAAAAACGTGTCCCATTAGAACCATGTCTCCAGTTTGGTATGTGAATTATCTATCTTGGTAGGGTCGCACGAAACTACTTTTTATTTGTGTGCATCGCATCAAATAATATGCCACATTTTCTTGGTTGTGGGGGGGTGCAATGACAATGAATACATCACCTGCAAAATACATTACAAATATTACTCAAATGTCCTACGTGAATTTCTACAACATTTGTATATGTGTAATATATAATGAACTAATTAAATTAATGAAGTCTCTTGTACCTTCCCTAACCATCTCAAAAACTCGATCATGATCTAATGAGACCATTGCGTCTTCAGTGTGCATCTCTTGCCATTTTGGAATTGGATGTGGGCCCTTTGGATTAAGAGAGACATATTTCCATGGTTTCACATATACATCATTTTCACAGTGATTAATCCCGCATCCATTTGCATCAATGCAAAAATCGCAAAAACAAGCATACTATCTCGTTTCAATGGAAAATATGTCACCCATGTCTTTAATTCGAACAGGATGTAATTCCCGCGTACCAGGTATGGTCTCACAGTACCACGGCATGGATCTATTCACATCTCCAAGGGAAACATCCCAAAAGAACCTGCATGGAATTCAATTTGTCATATATAAATTCCTATCAAGTATGTGTTCTTTTGGAAATGATGATATTGAATGTTATTAGCTTATTAATTGAGTTTGGAGTTTATTAGCTGCACACCGGCCTTTCTTGTTCGCGACCTTGATGTCCCAAATGACGTGTGCACCAATCAACTACTTTCGTGGAGCATTTGAGTCGAGTTGCACCATGACTCATCTGGTACCTCCAAAGTGCTCGTTTCACACATGCACCTGCGCCATCATGTTCACCCTTTCCATGCATGGTTTCAAAAAAGATCTAGGTGTGTCAGATTCCTATCTCTTTGTGAAGGCGACTCAACCAATAAAATGAGCGTGCCGATTTGAATTGCCCTGCACACCCATCTGACCAAATCCAGTGTTCAACAAATGATACGCCTCTCTACCTGAATGAATCATAAATCAACCCAAAGCAGTGTTGAACGAACAATGTGTCATGATCACGATCATCACTAACATAAAAATGGTACTCCTTGATCACTTCACGTGACTGAGGAGTGCTATCCCTACCATCAATGCTTTCCTGAGCATGTCTGTACAATACATGTACAAAGATAGACACTTGGTCGAAGTGATAGTACTCACTCTGTATCTCTCTGTGAGGAGAAAAAGTGTAGTTGTCAGCAAAGTCTACCACTGATAAGATTGTGCCTGGCTCAAATACCTCACGAGAATGTTTGAATTCTAAAGCTTGCCACCTGGACCCATGGGAGTGCTTTATGTATTTATAAATCTGACTTTGAAACTTCTCCATGAAATCTAAAACAAGAATCTCATCCTCAAGCAAGTCGATCCTCTTAGATGGCACAGATGAAGAAGATGATGGATTCATGGAGACATACTCGTACCTCTTCCACTTAACTATGATATCTAACAATCCATGGTGTTTTGGATCGATAGGAAAGTTCCTATGGAACAATGTCAAATCACCGCATTCATGGCATTTTCTCCCACCTACACACCTCTTATTGAAAAACACGTGTTCAGGATTCCTGTTGCATAGTATCATACAAATAAAATCTCACATTGTGTGAGGAGCTAGTACACCGTTCCAGTTCCTTTTGTAAAAATCCAGAAATGTGTCATAGTATAGTTGAAATTCAATGTGGTACCGGCAGCAACAAGTGTCACGAATGGTATTCGGCCTAATATACCATGGTTTCAATTTCTTGAACATGCTAAATGATATTTGAACACCGAGATTGGTTTCTTGGAATTCCTCGTAAAGTGCAACTCCCGTCATCTCCATCACATGCTTACAATGCTCCTGATAAATGCCTATGGATAAACGTTGTCGCAAGACATGCTTTCGATCTGGAATTGCACGAGAATGGCTATCCCAAAACTCTATCACTTTCTCTCTAATTCCTGCTGCCATCCTGCCTTAATAGGGTTCCCTACAAATAAGAGCCCAACAAGAAGCTTCATCATTTTCATCTATCCAGACCCTGAATTTAGTATATTTGAACAATGTTCTTTTTGAATCATTAAGCAATGATTCCATTGTTGATACCATTTGATTTCTTGAGGTGCTTTGTGCCACAACCGTCGTTGTAATTTCCCTATGAGCAGCTTGGATATCATTATTTCTTGATTTTCCAAACGAAGATAATGCAGTTCTTACATTTTCTATTGCATTCTCACATGTCTTTTTTATTTTAACATCTTGAAAACCCAACAACTTTGTGGCACGTTTCAATTTTTTGTGTTTTATCAACCCATGTAGGATTTGAGCTTGTGCCATCGTTGAATGTTGTTCAAAATATGACTCGATTATGTTACTGACATGCTCTCTAACTCTCTGCCTATGGATCGAGTTCCCAATCTCTTCTTGTGGAGAAACAACTGCACATCCTCTAGACAATTTACACCCCTTCCAACCCCACTGCAACTCCCAATTATACTTTCAATGTGAGAGGGAAAGGTATCATGTGATGGTTGATCAGGATCATGAGGGGACACAAGGTCATGTGATTCTTGATCACCATGATGTGATGTCTGACCATAATCTCTCCCTACATATAATCAAAATTCATATGAAGGGAATTTCAATCAGAAATGCATTATATACAAGGAGGTTAATTTTAAAGTACCAAATTGAAGTGTTTTGAAATGCACAGGTACACGAATTGAAAATACTTTTAAAACAAGAAAATTATTTATAACTTGAATTCAAAATAACTAAATATGTACACATTTAACTTGAAGTTGTACATTTAGCTTGACAATTGTTCTAAGTAAAGTTTGAAATTGCGTGTACCTTAAAATTTCTTGTAACTTGAAATTGCTAGTAATTACTTGAGAATTGTTCTAAGTAAAGTTTGAAATTGCTAGTAACTTGTACATTGAACTTTAAAATTGCTAGTAACTTGAAATTGATTAGATGTAAATTAACAAATTGAAAATTGGTTACTTGATAGTTGTGCATTGAACTTTAAAATTGCTAGTAACGTGAAATTTGATGTGGAAATTGAAAAATTGAAAATTGGGTGTGAATTGAATTTTCCAGCTAATACATTTAGCTTGAGAATTGTTCTAAGTAAAATTTGAAATTGCTAGTAACTTGAAAATTGAAATTGCTACTAAAGTTTGAAATTGCTTGTAACTTGAAATTGCTAGTAATTACTTGAGAATTGTTCTAGAAGTAAAGTTTGAAATTGCTAGTAAAATTTGAAATTGCTTGTAACTTGAAATTGGTAGTAACTTGTACATTTAACTTTGAAATTGCTAGTAACTTGAAATTTGTTACATGTAAATTAACAAATTGAAAATTGCTAGTGACTTGAGAAAAAATCGGTACAAGTATTAAAAATACATTAAAACAAGAAAATTGTTTGTAACTTAATTTCAAAATAACTAAATATGTACATGTAACTTGAAATTGTACATTTAGTTTGATAATTGCTTGTAAAGTTTGAAAATCAAGTATATATATTTAACTCAAGATAATTATTAATAACTTGATAGTTGTGCATTGAATTTTAAAATTGCTAGTAACCTGAAATTTTATGTAAAAATTGACAAATTGAAAATTGAGTGTGAATTGAATTTTCCAACTAATTATACATAACTATCAATTTAACTTGAAAATTATCCATTTAACTTGAAAATTGTTAAAAAAATTTAAAAAAAAATAAAATACCTACTATAGGAAAAAAAAAGTTAACTTATCCCTACATTAATGCATAGAAAAAATTGGTACATGAATTGGAAATACATTAACTATGAAAATATTTTATTCATTTGTTTTCAAATATTCATAACTATGAAAATATTGCCAACCACCATAACTATGAAAATATTTTCAACCACCATAATTATGAAAATATTCATTCATTTGTTTTCAAATTGAATTTTCTAACTAATACATAACTATCATAATGTTCATTTCAAATAAAATGAGTGTAAGTTAAAGACATTAATAGTTATTTCAATCAACAAATGTTGAGACTTTGAGCTCACATTGAGGCTATACATTTATATTTTTTTAACAAATAATAAAACAAGAATTGAAATTACATTTAACTTGAAATTGTTAGTAAATTAAAAAATTGCAATTAGTTAAATATGTACATTTTAACTTGAAAATAGTGTCCAAGTCACGGGGGTTCAGTTGGTAGGCAATATACTATCACGTCCATTCATATTGGGGAATAAACTATGATAAAAAAAATGAGAAAATATATTGCCCTATATTAAGGGGCCAAGGAGGCTTAATTATCTTATATGGAAATACAAATATTTAGGGTATATTTTATTACATTTTGTGTAGAAGCAGTGGAGGGGAGGAAGATGGAAAATCAGGGACAAAGGAACGATGTATTGAGTTTGATGGACAAGGGATACTCAATTAGGATATATGATGGTTCATGCTAGTGCTCTATTGAAGGGTTTTCATGTTGCTCGTGCGTTTGGTTTGTTAATGGGTCTTCAAATGTTTAATGGAATTGATGTAATGAAGGATTAGTATTTCTATCTTTTATGTGTTTTTTATCAATTAGAAGTGTAGTTTAGGTGCATATTTTGTGTCTAGAAATCATGTGTTTTATGATGCATTTCAATGTAGCTTTCCTCCTTTAGTCCATTTGAATTTTTTTTGCTCTAAAAATTTTCTTTCATGTGATCTCTAAAATCATCCCATCCACTAGAGAGCATCTAGGTTTGTGCATTGTGACCTTGTCCATTTCTAATCTTCCTAAGGAAAGCCTCATGCAATCCTTGGTTGACCCCATTTTCCCATTGTATAAAACACTAGTCTCCAATTCCTTCATGACTCTTATATTTTACAAAAAACAAAACACTTTGCTTTTCTATTTAGTTACTCTTGATTTTCACCATGTACTCCATTGTTAAACTCCAGTAATCATACCCTAGGGACTCAACCTTTGATCTAGAGAAGAGATAGTCTAAAGAGACAAAAAATGTTAGGTGTGGTGACAATGGTCTTTCTCTTCGTTGTCCATAAGTTATCATTGAGTTTAGGAATTCAATATTAAGATGCTAGTTTCTATACTAACATGGAAGAACAAGCATCTCTAAGATGATGGATATGTTCTTAATGGTAGAAAAATTGGTGGGGGAGGCTGAAAGATACAACTATTGGGTAGGAAACAATGGATTTTATGATCATCTAATTATTCTTATACAACTAGAAAACGAGGATATAAAACCTCCATTTCCTTTTAAAAATCCAATCATGTTTGGTTGGATAAGGAATATTTTTTGTTTCTTATTACGAAAAATGAAAATTTTATGAGCCTTGTTGATGATATTCAATTATTGCACCAAAGAGACGCTTTCTACAACCCAAGTGAGTGAGATGTGTCATGGTTGTCACGTTGACGTGGCACACGTCGACTCTTAAAAAAAAAATACAAGATAGCTCATTCGTAGATTCCTGGTAAATATACACAAGTCGTTGAAAATTTTAGATAGTCCCTATCTAGCTTGGAGCATGGCATGGCATTGTGATAGCAAGAACAACATGAATCAAACAATTCAAGTAAAAACTCTAGAGCTGAGGCAATTATCACGGCGATTGTGTTCGAAATTGCAATGATAATATCATTTTAGATAGGAGTTCGAGGAAACAATTAATAATAGCTCTCATTTCATGTAATATTGATAAGGAAATATACTTCTGTCATTTAAAAGGTTCATTGATATGGAATATTTTTATCTAATTCCAAAATAAAAATACTTAACATTTTAGTGCTCTTCACTGATTGCATCATGACAATTTCTAATATGACAATATTTTAATGCGATGAAATATATGAATTTATCTAATTCCAACATAAAAATACTTAAATTGTAAATATTTCAGAGTCCTCTTCACTAATTGCATCATGACATTTTCTAATATGACAATCTTTTAATGCGATGAAATATATGAATAAAAATTTAAGAATATATATATATATATATATGAAAATTTAATTAATAATAGTGTGAATTGTGTGATAACAATGTTTCGCGTATTTATGCAGGTTTACATTATTATATTAATTGTGGCATTAGTTTAGTCTAGGTTTCATTATTACATGAATTCCTATATAATAAAATAGAAATTTATTTCATTAAAAGTGGAAGTATGGATTTCAATGTTGTTCTTGAAGTGACAAACATAATTGTTCAAAATTTAGAAGATTAAGAAAAAATAATAATATTATGATTAAAAATATAATATAGATCTTTATTAGTTGTATTATTCACCACAATTATGAAATATAATTAATAGACAATTATAATTAAAATATTTATATTAATACATATAGAGAAACTAAATATAATATTTTCCTTAACCATTATAGATTCATCTTAACTTACCAAGCACCCAGAGGGATCAAATCCCTTCATGAGTAAATCTCTTTTAGAGTGCTAACCTTCAAGAAATGTTTGCAACTCAAGGGATTTGATCTGTCTCCACTTCGTAGAGATAGAGTTAAGATGGATCTATGCTAATTGTAACAACCCCATATTGCACATTTTCTTTTTAATTTAAGGTAACTCTGTATTTGGATACTTTTTGTGAATTGTGCATCATGTATTTTTATATATATTCATGTGTAATAAATTAGATCTTGTTTCATTTCTTCAAATAAGTAAACTAGGCACACCCAAGTAAACTTATGTTGGATCTTAAATAGTTAATTTGGTCTTTAACTCATTTTAGATGATTAATAGGATTTTTCTTTAGTGATATCCTAATTTCTAATTGTCTATACATATTCCAATGCTATGTCTTATAATGCTATGTCTTATAAGGGATCCATCAATCCTTAAGAAATCATAGTGTGGACATCAATTAGAGTATTAAACCCATGTTAATGTTTATTCTATGATTAGAAGCTAGTTATAATATTATTATAAGACTTTGACCACACTTTAATTTGGAAATTCCATACACATTATACATTATGTCTACATGAATTATAAGGTACAAAACCCATTATGTTATCCTTGCATAATGCCAATATAGGTTACTAATTGATTGTCTACATTAATGATATGCAGGTGGCAGGACTAAAGGCCCTCATGGAAACTTAGTATTATCACACTTAAATAGGTAAGCGCCGTGCATTTTTACCACCATGGTTTGACACTAAGGCTATAATATGGCATAGCCTTCCACATTGATTACACCGTAGAGGAAAATAATTTGGATGGACATAAAATTATTAATGGAGCCTTGTACTCTTAAGACATATGTAATTCATGACTCGCCATCTGTTATCAAGGAGTACAATGTCATTAAGACCACGATTTCAACACTATGCTTGCTATGCAAGCTTCTTTTCATTTGGTTAAGCGCCCTTTGTTCTTCCCTTCAACCTTTTCTCTACGAGGTTCATTGTAGTGATGGTGCCATATCTGGTATGATGACAATGCCAACTCAAGTTTACAAGGTTGTCTCCATTTGTATAATCCTTTTCTAATAACAAGGGGAAAATGCAATTTTTTGGATTCATACTTGTTTGGTTCATTGCTTCTCTAATGGAGCCGTTATCCAGTCTCAGGTATGATTGACTAAATATCGTAATATATATATATATATATATATATATTTATTTATTTATTTATTTATTTATTTATTTATTTATTTATTTTGTTACAGTCTCAGGTATGATTGACTAAATATCGTAATTTATATATATATATATATATATATTTAATATCTATTTTGTTAATAAATTTCTCCACTAGTTAGTCATTGTTTGAAATGAAATATATAAGGGTTCGCAGAGGTGTTGACCAGCCATAGTAATTTCTTTGGTTTGGATCTACAGTGTCTAAAGTTGGCCTTTTTCACCAGTTTCTTTGCTCAAGTGGAAACTCAAACCCTTGGTGAGTGGAATACTTAAGCTTATCCATATGAATTCATTATAAACTCAGTTAATGCTTATATTGAGATACTCTGTTATTTTTTTTAGTTGTTGCATGTATTTCCACTTGGGGATGCCCCTTTGATTCCTCTCTCTGCATTCACAACAGTCATAACTTCGAATTTAGATTGTATATCCCCCCAAAAATAGATTTTGCTCAAACTGAAACAGGTTGAAACATGAAATGTCATAAATTTGTATTTTGTTTTTTTTCTATTTTGTTGGGTTTGAATGTGGTGTGTGGTAGCTGTTAAAATTCCTTTTGATTCAAAATATAGTGCAAAAATTAAGAGAAAACAAAGAAAAATAGAAAGGGATTTCTATCTACTTTACTCTTCCATAAAAAAAGGGGATTTTGTTTTTTCTCAAGAGGAATGAAAGAGCAGTAGATCCTTGAAGAAAGGAAAGAATCTATCATATCACTGTGTCCCCTCCTCATACAAAGTAGCGACCCTCAAATATTCACAAGTAGCCTTCCAAATCTACATATGTGAGTTATCTATGAATCGATTCAGATCACACTTGGGACTTGGATGCCCATGAACCTTTGTGCATATTTCAAGCTTCAGATTATGGCCTCCTATCCACTCATGGTTAGCTCACATGTGGGAAATTTTCCATAGCCTCTCCCTGCCCTAGAGGCACCTCTTGGGAGAACTTCACATGATTTGTATATGCAAATCGATTTGTATATTCTATCACACATCCTATATATATGAACTTCCATCTTCCATCTCAACCTTGGACTCATTAGCATGGAGCATAAATTGTGGCACACTCAGTTCTCTCTGTGCCTTGCCCTGTATTGCATTTTTTTTTTAGATTAAGGTGTACTTACTGTTTACAATTCATGGCTGCAGTATTGGTTGTCTCTGGAGAGTGGGTAAAACTATTTTTGTGGCATAACCAAATCTCTATCCCTTTTATACTAAAGAAATAAAAATATCAACCATAAGACATCTTTCAGGTCGGCTCAAATTAAATCGCATGAGATCTCGTCGATCAGATTTCGTAGATCTCATGTGATCCTCCTCTTTCAGATAGAATGGAATTTTGGTAGTTGACCTAATTGATAAAGACCTTTTAGTGTGTTCATTAAATGCATCCCCAGAATCACATTGAAACAGACAAGCTCCAAACTCAAATCAACATACTAGGTGTTTTCATAACTGTCACACTAATTTATATGGTCATAAGGTTCCATAAATCTCAATGCACCGTTGGAAAATATAAGAAATTCAACTCTAGAAATATTTGGTATTTAATAACTATATCTTATTGATATTGATTAGTAACCTACACCTCTGATATGTAAGGAACAATTTTTTTTAATCACCGGCTTCAATTATAAGCTGAATTTTTGGATTAAAATCCTCAAAATAACAAGTGATTATCTTAATCCTCTTGGGGAAGCACCAAAATAAAGGTTGTCCCTCTGAAAATATATATATGTAGAAATATATTTAAACTAAATTTAAGTTAATGTATAAAAGGAGTATATACTTGAAATTCTGATTCAGAGTGGATGGTCGAAACTATGTGGTTGTCATGAGATTCATAATTTCAGTATGAATTACCACATGAGATTCATAATTTCATTATGAATTACCACAAATAAGAAAATTTTCTTGATTGTCTATTGTGATCACAACTCCTTTTTCTTTTCGCTCTAAGCTAAATATGCAAGTTTTACAAGTAAAATTGTGTCAGTATAAACTGTTAAAAAAATATTTTTATTGGTAAAGGTTATCCCTTATACCTATTGAATTTTACAAACACCAAAATATTTGCTCGAACTTAGCCTGAATGAATTACCCTGAACTGAATGAATTACGGTGAATAAATGTGAATGAATTATGGTGAATAAAAGTGAGTAGGAAGAACATCAATTAACTATACAATCTCAAGTAAATGATTGTAATTATAAAACAAAACAGTATATTCTTACTAAGATATAAGATATAAACACTTGTTTTTTATGTAAAATTGTTTTATAAATGTAAAAAATAAAATAAAATAAATTATTGGTAAGGATTATGCCCTTATATTTATTAAATTTTATGAATAAATGTGAAAAAGAAGAAGACTAATTAACTATACAATCCAAGTAAATGATTATAATTATAAAACAAAATAATATATCCTTATTAAGATATAAAAGATAAACACTTATTTTTCAAATGAAATTGTTATAAAAAAATAAAAATAAAAAAATTATTAGTAAGGGTTATTCCCTTATACCTATTAAATTTTATGAACGTCAAAAATTTTGCACAAACTTAAAACAAGAATAGTTTCATCATGGTAATTGTCGACAATTAGTTATCAACAAAACAATGATCGGAGTATGCCATGTATGAGTGCAACTTTTAGTTTTTTTTTTCCAGAGAAAAAAACTACTATTGATATTCAAAGTGAATCAAATAGTACAAAGAAGATTCCTGATTCATATCAAATGAATCATATACTGTTCCAAACAAAAATTGTCTGCATGACAGACCGCTTCATGAGCATATCAGGATGTCATCGAATCTCAGAGAATGTGCAGAGGTCACAAGACATATGGCATACATAAACCAGGTCAGCAAAATGACATAAACCGAAGACGAAAGAAGAAGTGATCAATCCAGAAAGAAAAAGGAGCCACAATCCAGCATACTGTTATCACACCATTCCTCCCATATCAATTGACCTTCAGAACCTGCCAGGGCATGCTTTGAGAGCTTGTCAGCTAATGAATTTTGTTCTCGAAAAATGTGTTCAAACTTAATGCTTTGCTGTTTTGAGATTTCATGAAGAGTCCTGGATGCCCAATGTCTCAAATTCAGAACATTGAGCTTAAATTCGCCAGCCGCCCATTTGATGGTGACCCTTGAATCACCATATACCTTTAAGTTGACCAAACCAAAAATGTTTGCAACCCTTAGCACGCACCAGAGTGCCATTAATTCATCCTTCATGTTTCTACCTGGTCCACAGTTAAGCTTAACAGTGAAAAAATGAGAATCATTGAGATATATTACGCCCCCAACGGCACAAATACCCGACTGTGATGCTCCATCAAAGAAAAGAACAGGCTGGTCCACTATGAGATTGAAAATACTGACTCTGTCAGTCTTCAACTTTTGCTTATCAATCTTACATAGAGAGAGCATTTTTAAAGCAATTAGGCTACATTGAGTAGGATCTGGCAGAGTATTCTGAAAAATAGCACTGTTTCTAGTATACCATATGGCCCAAGGAATACACACAGCAAGAAAAAAGTGTTGCTTAACATGTCTGAACCAGTTTAAAAAGCACTGATCAAAACTCCCAATTTCCCAGCACTGCGTAACATTTAAATCATGAGATGCCACATCCCAGATTTTGCGAGAAAATGTACAGTGAACAAAAAGATGCTGTCTAGTTTCAGCAGCAGATCTACAGAGATAGCAATAGCTGGGTCCACTCCAACCCCTGTTACATAAATTATCCCATGTTTTTAGCTTGTTTTGAATCAGTAGCCAAGTGAAGCACTTTAGTTTCAAAGGCATATCCCAATGCCAAATCCTCTTGTACCACCAATCTTGAGGAAAAATAAATTTAGCTTGTATAATTTTGGAATATGCAGAACGAGCTGTGACATTTCCAGTTACTGGATTGCCACCCCACAGCAGTTTGTCAACCATATTGTTCAAATAAACTCCAGCAGAACATAATTTCTTGGTGTAATCTTCCCATATTCTCGCTAAGTGACCCGAAAGGCCAATATCATGTGCAGAAAACCAATACTTATGAGACATATTCCCAGAGTTGCGATGGCAGATTTTATTTAGAGTGGGAAGCCCGATAATATGTAGATACTGGGGAATAATATCAGGGAGAGAAAAATCATGTTCCAAGCCAATAATCGGATCAATGCCAATCCTGATCTGACTACCAGAGCCTACCTGCCATATAATATCATTCTTTATCCAATGAAATATTTTCATAAACCCCCTCCACATGGGTGAAAAGTTCCAGCCTGTCAATTTTGGATTCCTAATCCAGCAGAAAATATCGATCTTTATGTATTTGCTATGAATAATTTTAGACCAAAGAGTATTTCCAAAAATGCCCCTCCAAGCACTTTTCAATCTAAGGGCAGTATTGAAAGCTTCCAAGTCTATGATGCCCCAACCACCGAAGCGGTAAGGCCTAGCAAGTGTATCAGCAGCAACCATTGGAATCTTTTCACAGCTAATTGTCCCAGACCAAAGAAAGTTGAAGAAGTACCTTTTAAGTGTCTTAATGATAAAAGCTGGCACTTCAAGTAAGGAAAACCAGTAAACCGGTATACTGGAAAGAACAGACTTTACTAAGGTGAGCTTACCACCGATAGACAGGAGTCTATAGGACCACTGTGTTATTCGAGCCTCTACTTTCTTCAGGATCCACAGCCAATCTTTAATTTGATAATTGTTTGGCTTGAGGATAAATCCAAGATGTTTAAAACCTTGATCTATGTGACAGCTATTATATGGCAGGATCAAATGTAAGGCTCTGAGCTGATCATCATTTAGAGCATAATGATAAAAATTTGACTTCGTTGCACTGACTAACATTCCAGAATCTCTACAGAAAGTCTGAATGATGCGTTTATAGTTTGTCCATTCTTCCAATGAGTCAGCACCGGCCACAAGAACATCATCACCAAATAATATGTGGGAAATCACACAATCCTTTGTAATCTTTAAACCTTTGATCTGACCACTCATGATAGCATTGTTAACCAATCTACTGAAGCCATCCATGATCAAAATAAACAGGAGTGGAGATAATGGGCAACCCTGTCTAATCCCCCTGGAGAAGCTAAAGAAATCAGAAGGACTACCATTGACAAGAACTGAGATATTTGTGGAGGTAATACAAGCCATAATCCACTTGATAAATTGTGCAGGAACACCAATTCTGATAAGGATCATTCTGAGAAAAGACCAATTAACCCTGTCGTAGGCTTTTTCCAGGTCCATCTTTTAGTTAAATGTTTGAAGAGTTATGGAATTTCAAGTAGTGACCATTTGATTTTTTAGTTAATTTAAAATAGAGGATATAGATATTGAACCAAAATTGAACCAAATTATAAACATTTTACTAATTTCAATGGATTCGCCAATAAATAGTACTTCTACATCTTATCAAATTATTACTTCTACATCTTATCAAATTATCAAACAATTTTAGACTTATCAAAATCGATAATAAGTTTCAATAAGAAAAAAGAAAAAAATTGCAGTGATAATCTATATTAATGATTTGTTAAGATTCATAATATATGGAAATTTTTATTAATTTGTTTTTTTAAAGGATGAGTATTACTTATATAAATAAATAAATAGCTAACTACTTGCAATTATCGCATAGTATCCCTTCGGTTAATCTGAACCTATCTATATTCTTTTAATTTATACTTTCAGTTAATTTGAACCGATATATAGTCTTTTATTTGATTTCTGTTAACTTGCCCAGTTTTGATACCTTCAGTTAATCTGAACCGATCCATATTCTTTTATTTTATACTTTTCAGTTAATTTGAACCAATTTATATTCTTTTATTTTCAGTTAACTTACCCAATTTTGACAGTAGATAATGACAATGTGGATTCACGTATTATACTACTAGTACATATATAAAATATCCTCTAATCGATAATCTTTATCCTATAAAGCCAAGAACCTATTGTGCCAAAAACTATATCACTGGTGTTGATTTGCTCCTCCCAACACGTTCTAAATAACTCATTACGGTGAAAAGGTTAGTATTTTGAAATTTTATTATAAACATATTAATTTTATAATAGATTAATTAAGAAGTAATCATATGGATTTATTTTATATATATGTGGAGCACATTTATCATTTAATTTGTTAAAAGTAAATATTAATATGGTGTCAGGTTTGTTAATTAGTTATTTATGTAATTTATATTAAGAATATGGAATTCATTTTGTAGTGTATTTTAAAGTTTTTTAAGAGTAAATAGATAATTATGAAAACTATTTATTAATAAATTGACATATTATGAAAACTAATCATTAGTAATTTGACATTGTCTTATATAGACAGAGGGGTTTTGTAGTTTAAAAGAATTTTCTTACAATAATTATTTATTAGTATGCTATAGTAAACGAGTTTATGTGGCTATATATAGTAACAAATATGTTACTATTAGAACTTGGGTATTCGCCTAAATTATCTATGACTTAGAGTAGAATGCAAGAATGGGAATGATAGTGTAAAACCTACCAGGTTTATATAATATAAAGGATATGATGGAATCATAAGTTGTAATAGAAATGATAATCTTCATAGTATAAACATAGATGTTATTTTGACTAAATTGGAGTCAAATAATCTTGAATCAAAATTTTGATTATTCTAATTGTTGATGAAGCCCTGTGTTAAGTAAATGGTAATGAGATTCACTAAGCATTATGAATAACATAAATTTGTGAAGTAGTTAGAACATGTGGTTATAATTTAGCAAATTGTTGTTATAGTATATCACTTATTAGCCAATGGTCTCATTTCATGATTTGTATGGTTGCATGGTTGTTTTGTAGGCCTCCTTGTTACCTCGAGCACTTGGTCGAGTGGAGGTGGCAAAGTCCTAAAAAACTTACCTTGTATTCCCTTCGTTTCCATGGAGATGGGTGTTCTTTGTGACCACTTGAATTATTATATAGTTAATTGTCGTATTTATTAATTTTAAAAAGAATACAATTAATATCATCATAATAGCTTCCATGGTTCAATGCAAACACATCCCTTCACTACAAGAAAAATGGCATTTTAACTTGTGGGATCACCAATCACCCCTGCAATCCCAGTGGGATCATTATTAGCATTATGCAATCCCGGTGGGATCATTATTAGCATTACATTATTATTTTATTTAGCATCTTGCTTGCCTATACTAAGACACGTTAAGGCTCCTGTTTGTTACAACTTGATAATATCATATAAAGGGGTATTAAAAATTGGTTAATAAAAATGGATGTCTACAATATCTTATGAAACTAGGGGTTTTCTTAATTAGATATATATATTGGGAGGGGGTTCCACAATACAACTTTAGGATGCATTTTTCAATATTTAGTGAAATTATGGATATTCTTTAATATCCTACGAACGATGGTGCTATGTAACAAGTTCACTAAGTGAACCCCCCGTGGTCCAAGTGTACATTTAATTTGAAAATTATTCTAATAACATTGAAAATTGTTAGTAACTTAGAAATTTGAAAATAGTTAATATGTACATACATTTTAACTTGAAAATAGAATCCAAGTGTACAATTCATTTGAAAATTGTTGGACAATAACATTGAAAATTGTTAGCAACTTTGAAATAATTTGAAAATAGTTAAAAATATGTACATATTAACATGAAAATAGAATCCAATTGTACATGTTTCATTTGAAAATTGTTCATTTATCATATTGCAAACTTTGAAATTTAAATAACAAATGGATGAAACAAATAAAAATATCATTTCAAATAAATATTAAACAAATTAAATTATGAAATTTAGTTAAATTTATTGGAAAATTGTTACTAATTTTGTAAATTATGTAGCATGCAATTGAAGAACTTGATAAAATATGATATTTAAATTATGTAGCATGTAATTCAATAATTTACCTTGGTTGTCCTCCATTGGAATTTGTTGCACCAAATAGGCATCTTCTTCTTCTCTCAAGCTTGCTCTTTGTTGTCTCATTCATTCTCTATTCCTCTCATGCTCTTCATTGTCATTTTGTTGTCTAGCATGTTTTCTTTGTCTTTTTATTTGACTCCCCATCAATCTACAATGAAAACAAACAAAAATTTATTTAAATTGTTATAACAAACAACAATATATGTTAGTATGAAATTTTGAAATATGTCTACAAAGAAATCTTACATGTCTAATGAGCTCTAATTCAACAATATCAAAATGAAAAAGCTCTAATTCAACAACATCAAAATGACAAAACTCTAATTGAAAATAAATTAGCAATGAGTTAAATTAATGTTTTTGATGAATTGTTTGCTTAATATATAGAGGTTGGTTGATATTTTTACGAGGGAATGGTATTTGGATACATTAATTGTCCAACGACTTTCCTGGGTTGATTTTTATATTTTTTTTACACAGACAAACCCTCGATCGAGCAAATACCTCAATCGAGGGCTTGAACATAACTCGATCGAGGTCTTGTTAAAAACCTCGATTGAGGTCTTGTTAAACCCTCAATCGAGGTATTTTAAATACCTCGCTCGAGCAAATAGCTTGATCGAGGGCTTAAAAAACAGGCCAAGAGCCCTTTTCACTGTAGAATGAAATTTTTGTCTACCTTCCAGAGGGTTAAACGATGTCACTAAATGCACACTAATGGGTGGAATTAATACCATTGGATTCGTCAATGAATCCTCTATCCAGATACATAAAATTTATGAATTGTTATCTTCGTATGTCTTTTGTTTTAAATTTCTACTAAAACTTGCCCTAAAAAACCTTGCCAACAATTTCGATTGAGCTCAAAGATAAATCCACAACATTCAAAATACACATACAAAAAATTTGAAAAAATACACAAGCACTAGATAAACACGTCCTCTTCAAAAGGGTATTTTTAGTTTTGCAAATTGTGTAAACAATCAAAATATTTCATACACACACACACATGTGTGTGCAAAATGCGACTGAAATATTCATTGGTTAGTTTCAAAAAATAATAATAAAAATAATTTTTCGAGATAAATTAAAATAAAAATATGTAAGCACTAGTGCATTCTATCTAGATCATGTTCACATATTTCATTTTTTTTAATTATTACTTTAACATTAAATTATCGTGCACACACACAAACTACTTGTTAATTGCTTTTCAAATTTTTAAGTACACATGTTTCATTAAATGAAAATTCGAGACGATAAATGACATTGGTATATTTTGAAAAAAATATCATTAGAAATCCAACATAATTCTCTACATTTCGTTTTTCAACCACATGTCAAAATTCATTTGGAAAATATGAGTTTCGAGGGCTTCAATTTAATACATGGGTAAAATTTATGTTTTTCACCATCATATTTGGCCAAAAAGAGTTACCCATCTTCATGGAATCACCCATGGACACAATTCACAATCCGAAATGCGGGATTCGGAAATCGAAATTCCAATTATGCGGTGTCGAAGAATGCCTTCCCGACTTCCACATTCCACAATCCGCAATGCGGGATTCAGAAATCGAAATTCCAATTATCCAATATGGGAAAATCACTCATCTGACTTCCACAATCCGCAATCCGCGTTGCGGAAGTCAGAAGTCAAAAACTCAGTTCACAAATTCAACAAAAATCACCTCTCTGACTTCCCCAATTCGTAATCCTCCTTGCAGAAGTCAGGAGTCGGAACCACCATTTCACAACTTCAGCAAATTTAATCGTTCGACTTTTGCAATCTACAATCCGTAATCTGGAAGTCGGGAGTCGGAACTTGGAACCACCATGCATAACTCCATAGAATCACCCTTCTGACTTCCGCAATCCATATTGTGGGTTCGAAAAGTTGGAAGCCCAACTACACAACTTCTATGGCCCATAACTTCTTCATCCTTAGACCAATTTGGGAAAATCTAATACCATTGGAAATCCCTTGGAGAGCTCTATGCAATGGTGTGGACCCCTGCCACACCTGAGCACTCTAACCTTATTTCTTTTCCAACAAAAAGGTTGCCCTGAAGTCCATCAAAACCTTCTTACCCCACTGTCAACAACCCCGGAATCACCCTGCCAAGGACCCTCCCTTCATCTGACCACAGAGGGGGGAATGAACACATCAGGGGGTGTCTAATTCATTTCCCAAGCTCATTTTATGAAGTACAAACCCTCTAAGGAGGTTTGCAATTCATAGCAACAAACATAGGGGAATTAAATCTAATGAATGCATCTGCAACATACAGGGTTAACAACATAACATCATACTTAACATAAGAAAAATGATGAAACAAACAACCAATGCACCAGCCTCATATTCAAGCGTATCCATATACTTTGCATTGGTTAATTAAATATGCTCATTCCATTCAAATTAACTTGAAATAACAAATGGACACAACATAGGAATTAGTATCATGTAACACCACAGAGAACACTTGTCTTTAGAAAGAAGTTGTCCAAGCAACTGGCTATGTGAGAGAAATGTTCCACCCAACCATAGGTCTCTTTCTAGCATATACTCTTTAAGCTGAGATACCACCCCTGATCTGGGTTGTGTATCCATGAAGGAGGGCTAAACAGACTCACTCACAGCCATGGATTCACACAAACAATCATGCTAAGCCAACATACAGTTGGGTTTATCAAGCATGTAAGGGACAAGAAGGAGGTGCTAAGTCAGTGAGCTCAACCACATAGCTACAGGCCTCTCAATTCACATTAAGATAGTCTTGGCACCCAAAATACCTACCACACCCAACACAAGGAAGTATTCCCTTCACTGTTACACAGTCCCTCAGGCCATACCTTCCCTCCAGTGCTCTTCAAGGTTGGAATAGAAAGGTCCAAGCTGATGAATCCTTGAGACTCTAGCCTTCAATGGGTTTATCAAGAAACCTTACCTTCTATCCTATTCTTTCTCTGTCATTTCCACTTATTTTTTCTCAACTTCTATGCCCAAAACAACTATATCCTACAGTTGGGTTCTCGGCCACCAACAAAGGGTTTTATTCATGGTTTTCTAAGCATTTCACACACTACAAATTTCCCTTGGGTTCAAGCCAACGAGTCCCGTGTTGGATTAAGCTTCCCACATGAATTTCTGGGCAAGTTCGGCACTAAAAAATTAGGGTTTTTATCGAATCGTGATTTCCTTTCTTCTCCATTGCTCAGCTCTCTATTTCATTGATAGAAAGGGCTCACCCCACCCTTGAACGAGGATATTTCAAATTATTCCTGGAACTATGAGTTGGCTTCCTTGTATCAAAAAACACGCATTAATATATAGGCCATGTGCCTTTTTCTAATTCCAATAAACCTTCATTGTACTTGGCAAGTCACCACTAAATTTGGCTCTCCTAATCAAACTTTCTCCACTTTAACTCCTTAAAGGAATAAACGCCAAAAAACATCATAAAACACCTTCGAATAGATTATAACATGCGCATGCTTATATTCGTCCTTTTCCCTATCGTTCCACTCCAATGCATTTCCAGCAAAGACACATGATGATCTGCTTAACCATAATGCTTCCTTTCAACATTTTCTCTGGTACGAACTCAACCTCCAGTGATTCCTCTCTCATCCAAAATGATTCTCCTCACTATGATAACGCCCTCAAATATTTTACTTCTGGGCATTCTGATTCACTTCCGAAGTAGCTGGAAAATGAATGCTAAGGCCACAAACCCTCTACTAACAATCCACCTTAGCATCAAACCCTTCAACATTTCCCTAGAAATTCATGTGCAACTTGGGCACTACTCATTCAACGTAGACCAATATTTGATAATTTCATTATCTATCGGTGGACAGGATCTTTACCATTCAATGGCTCACACGGTTAAGCTTCGGCCCTTCACAAATTGATAACTCAAAGAATCGATACTAATGCTAAAAGCATATGACCGAGCTTAACACTCAGGAGCTTATCGGTCTCACCAAAAGTTGAATTATAAAAACATTTTCAACAGCATGTCAATGATTTTCTACCACGTACCCTCTACGGATATAACTGGATTTCTCATCAGTCTCCCATCGAATCTCGCCCCTCATTCTTTTAAATGAATCATGTCAATTTTCATCTCCATTGACCAATATCTCAACTACAAAACTCATTGTCGCTTAATTTATACTTCCCTGACTGCACACTTACTACTTGATGGGTTTTAATCATTAGCCTTATGTCACTATTAGACGCATACAGTTTATAATACCTCCAAATTCACATCTCGCTACAATATCACAGAAGTTCAATCCTATCACATGAAAATCATCATAAATTTATCATCTTGATCTCACTTATCCCAATTTGTAAGGTAAAATTGTGCAGAAACTCTCGGCTTCCTTTATAACACAACCACACACAGTCAACTGGTTCTTTTCAGACCTTTCTTAAGTCTTTCACAGACTTTTGCAGAAACTGGAACCTCTATGGGTTCTTCCCAATCTCAATATGAGTTGGAACCTCTTGCATAGATTCTACCCAGCTCCGTTCTTCTTAGTTTACTATCAGGATTCATGCACAGAGTTAACCAATCACACAACTAACTAATATTTACCATTATATTAACATTTAGAGGTGCATAAGCATGTACAATAATGGTGAATCTACCTCTTCATTAATAAGAGTGAACTGTACATACATCCAACAAAAACCTGATTAACTTCTTCTTTGGCCTGAATCCTCTATTTTTCCATCCTCCCCATTCTGAATGCATGTAGGCTTCATTCATATACCAAAATGAAATCCATGCTTTCCATTTTCAAACCGTAACCATCTTCCTAAATTTATAGCAACTAATTCTGAAGATAGAGTTCTATCCTATCTTCTTGATTCCCACGAACTAAGACACATCTCGAATTATGCCACCTAGTGCAGATTCGGTTACAGTAATTACATTCTTAACTAATGACTTTGACACCTCATTACTCTAGAATCTTCTACTCTTACTTTGAAAACTCTAATATTTACAATATTCTTGCAATGAACCCACACCCTTAAGCAATATCAAGACCCTTAGTTCCGATTAACATTTAAACTTTTCATTGTAAGCAGATGCTCCTGCATCAAACTCCTAAAGTAGAAAATTTTATGGCCTCCTGGTCATAAGCCTTCTTCAAGGATCCCAAACTTTAAATTGTATCTAATCACTTGTTGCTTCATGTTGATGTAGAATATCTCTTGTTGTTGCCATATTCTTTCTTCTAGGTCTCCAAACCTTGTACTACGGCACTCCATTGTCTTTGCCTTCATAATTCTTCACTTTCGATCCAATTTCAAATCGAACTGACTTCCTTACTCTGTTGTACCTTCTCTTGCAAAACTGCATCAATTTCCACAACTTGTCTATCTCATCATACAACCGGTCGGTCTTCTTGTAAACATCTGCTATCCTTCGGTGAATGGATATGTTCTTGTACAAACACATCACAAATATTACACTGTTTTATTTTCATCAGCTCAGCAATGCTCTGCTCATTAGTTACTTGCAATCGAATGCTACCATATGTAAGAGTCATCAAGTTCTCACTTTCCTTCGGTTTACCACACATCTTCCAAAGGATGCTTAAGGCATTCAAATACTTTCGTTGTTGCTGCATCAAATCATTTTTCACATCATCATCTTCAAGCTGTTGGTTGCTCTCTTCAACCTCCCATACATCCTTAATGTATTTAGAGACATCTTCCTCTTCATAATTTTTTTGTTGCTCCAAAAATTCAGTTTTACTTTCAAGAAGCAATTCATACTCCAACTTTTTTACTGCAGTAAGACACTCATCCTCACTTCCCTCTATACTAGCAAGCACACCATGGGTTTGTAAACTAGTATATATCTCTGTCTTAGCTACAGCTTGTTTGACAGACAATCTATCGAGAGCGGACTCAAGGCCTGATCTCCCTAGCTCAACGTGAGTCTAGAAAAAATAGAGACATAACATAAATGACTCTCCTAAATCTAATTAGAGATCAAGGAACTAGATGCTCTTACCTTCTCAGATCGTTGATCCTTTCTCCTCGAATGTTGCTCCAAAGCTTGATGGTCTTCAGATCCGAGCTGTAAAACTTGCCAAGACAATACAACAACACAAGCAGTAAAATAGCATCTACACAATAATAGATCTAAGTAAGCAGTTAAGTAACCAAACTACACAATATATCATTAACACAATGAGATTGGTGGAAATCACTTATATTATTGTATTAATGAGGGAAATACATAGGATGAAGAGATTACAACTAATGACTTAATGTGGTAGTCCTTCTCTGATCAAGCCAATGCCAAAGCCTCCAAAGGGATGATGGATCTCTCAAGGATGACTAGATATATCTCCTAAGCTAATTTCACCAGCACTTAGATACCATAGACTTCCTCCCTTTGGTATGGGAGTGAGATTTTCTTATATAGGACTAAGAAGATAGGGTAGGTCGAGATATGGTAGGAGAGAGATTGGGGATCCTTCCAAGAGGTTAGAGAACCGAATGCCAGCTCCCCTATAGGTTAGGGATAGGTATCCACATCATCGAACTTCGAGAAAGGGCTCGAAGATGCTGCTTTATCCAACTAACTGACCTCGTCGCAGTCTGTAATAAGACAACCTGCAACGTCGCAGGTTTCATAAGGACAACCTACAACGACCCTAGAAAAATCAAAAGGAGAAGGTCAGGATCTCTTCCAAGCTAACAACTTAGTCATAGAGACTTTAGGGATGTTTACACTGACTCTTATGAATGGTAATATCTTAGGTGTAACAGAATGCCCCCAAAAGCATCAAGTTGTTGAAACTGGACAGGTGAAATGCTTTGATAGAAGGAATGGAAATGGACTTGTCGGATGAAGAACGCTGCTGCAGTAAAATTGACTCTGAGTACGCAGTCTCATATGACTCACAACATGGCTGTCGACCAATACAATGTAGATCCATGGTAGTAATGACCGACTGAACATGATCATGGCTACTAGACACAAGCGTAGATCCATGATGAGATGATAACACAGCCACGACCAATACAAAAGTGGATCCGTGTATATGACTCAAAACAATCTCCATCACAGCCTGGGTAAAACATGACTCCCCAGGGTCTTCAAGTTGAACCCGCAATGATACGAATCTATCCATGTGATTACAAATGTCTTGACGTCGAACATGGTAGAAACCACTTGATTACCAGTCATTGATGTATGCCATTAACAAGTGCGAGGGAAATCACCATTAATGTCAATGATCCCCAAGGTATCACAGTACATATCAGCAAGCGTGAATTAATGAGTTGAATTCAAACGCATGATGAAATATTTCAATCAAGAGTCAATTATGTAAACTCATGTTGAAAGCGAGGTAACCTACCATTGAGGCATGCAGGCCCAAGGTACTCGATTGGTTTCTAGATTCAGTCCTCGAATGATGTCTTGAAGTCGACAAGGATGAATCCGTCGAAGGAGGGCCATGATGAATCCCCCATCATCGGAACAAAACACGACAAAGGATGTTTTGAAGTAGATCGGATGGTACAGTAACATGCAAGACTGACTCAGAATAGACCGACATGATGGAAGGTGTATTGACTGCAGATAACGAGTGGTGAAGACATCTCTTGAACACAGGCATGGCATGACTTTGCAATATTGACATGACGAGACCTACCCCAACTACTAACGCAACTGATGGTGGAAGAATTATTTGGATGGCCCAAAGGAATGATAAGACTCATGAAGTTAACAAGACTCGAGGACAAGTACTGAATGAAAATGTAGATGAGTGCCATGTTCAAGAGCGACTAATACTACCACAGGTAAAAAGTGTAACATAAAAGCTTTCATTTTTCTCCATCATGACTGATGAGTGCCTCATGTGTTTTTTACGATCTTGATGAGGGTAACCAGATGCTCGATATAGCTCATCTCATAGATGAGTCCAATCCCAAATGTTTTTCGAACCTGGGAGAGGAGGGGTTCGTCCCATAGCGAGCCCTTCAATGTTGAGTTTAACGAGTCCATAGAAGGTAAACTCGATCATCATTTCATGTTTAGAGAGTCTAAAAAGAACTAAAGAAGACTCCAACGGTCCTTTTTGTAATGTTAGCCTCTTCTCCCGAAAAAGGGTAAAACGACGTGAAAGAGGACTCTTCCATTCATGATTGGCTGGAGTATTCATTTTTCGTAAGTAGTGCCCCCTAGTCTGAAAAAGGGGTAAACTATCACCAGGGAGAAGACCATCCAAATACTTTAACAAGCGTGAATGTGACAAGTTCGCTTGGCGATCTTTTCGTATTTCGAGAGCCTGAAAAGAGCTTAAAAAGGACTCCATGAACAACTTTGTCATGGTTGATAACCGAGTACGAGAAAAGGAAAAAGTAAACTCGGCACAGTTCCTTTTCTGTAAATAGTCTAGCGAGGCCGGATAAAGTGATAAACCTATACTCATTAGACACACCTTTTTACTCAAATTTTTAAAAAGCACTATAATGGTATCAAAAGTACTCAAAATCTTTTTCATATTTGAACCAGAGCACGAAAAAGTAAAAAGTAAGCTCAAACCACTTTTAATGTTTCACCCAGAGCACGAAAAAGGTGAAAAGTAAGCTCACAACTATCTTACTGTTTTTAATGAGCTCGAAGATAGGTTGAAAGAATGCTCATGATGTCTACTTCATTTTTTACCGAGCTTGTAACAAAAAATGAACTATACTCGGGATTATTTTCATGGTTTAATGAGCTCGAAAACCAAAAGAAAAGTATGCTTGAAAACATTCCCATTGGTGGGCTCTTCCCCAACATGGTATCCAGACGTTGGTACCTGCACCCAACATGATTGCTAGAAGTAAGTGACTTAGCTCCAACATGGTGTGGAGAGGCGATCGAGTTGAATTCAACATAACGTCTAGAGGTTGAAAACATGCCACCCAAGCTTCATTTCATTCGCCTAAGGCATAGGCGGATGAAAAGAAGGTTCAGGTACTAATTCTACGAGAAGACTCGACTCAAAGGGAAAAGATATGTTTCATTTTTTAACAAGCTTGACACAGGAAAAAAACCGTGCTCATAGGAACCTATTTCATTTTTTAACGAGCTTGACATAGAAAGGGAACTATGCTCATGAAATGGTTTCATTTTTACACAAGCTTGAAATCAAAGAGAAACTTTGCTTGAAGGAATGGTTTTATTTTTTGGGCAAGATTAAAACCAAAGGTAAACTATGCTTGGGAAACTAGTTTCATTTTTATGCAAGCTTAAAACCAAAAGTAAACTTTGCTTGGGAAAATGGTTTCATTTTTAACAAGTTGGACACCGAAAAAAGAACTATGCTCCAAAAACTCTCAACATGGCATCTGCATGTAGGAGGAAAATCCCCCCAGCATGATTGCTAGTGGGGTGACTCCAGAACGAAAGCCAAAGACTGGAGTCCTGCCCCCCATCTCTAAGGGGAAGACACCACCAAAACATGTGGGACATTCAGGGAAGTCTGCTGACTAGGATTCATATGATGAGTGGGTGTCACGAAGGAAAGCTGATCAATGGTCACAACATTCTCATGGTGGGAAAAATACATCACTCGAAAGAGTGAGGACACTACAACCTTCATTGCGTAAACATAATCTCGTCCAAGGATAAGATTAAAATCTAAGGGACCTTGGACTACCATAACATCAATATAGACATTTTTCCCTCAGCTTGTGCTAGTAACTGACCAGATATTGGATTTTAATCGAAGGCCTACTCGACCTTTAGGTATCCTTCCTCAATTACCTATCACTTTGTTTGACGGACAATCTACCGAGAGCGTACTCAAGGCCTGATATCCCTAGATCAACGTGAGTCTAGAACAAATAGAGACAGAACATAAATGACTCTCCTAGATCTAATTAGAGATCAAGGAACTAGATTCTCTTACCTTCTCAGATCATTGATCCTTTCTCCTCGAATGTTGCTCCAAAGCTTGATGGTATTCAGATCCAAGCTGTAAAACATGCCAAGAAAATACAACAACACAAGAAGTAAAATAGCATCTACACAATAATAGATCTAAGTAAGCAAACTACACAATATATCATTAACACAATGAGATTGGTGGAAAGCACTTATATTACTGTATTAATAAGGGAAATGCATAGGATGAAGAGATTACAACCAATGACTTAACATGGTAGTCCTTCTATGATCAAGCCAATGCCAAAGCCTCCAAAGGGATGATGGATCTCTCAAGGATGAGTAGAGATCTCTCCTAAGATAATTTCACTAGCACTTAGATACCATAGACTTCCTCCCTTTGGTATGGGAGTGAGCTTTACTTATATATGACTAAGAAGATAGGGTAGGTTGAGATATGGTAGGAGAGAGATAGGAGATCCTTCCAAGAGGTTAGGGAACCGAATGCCAACTCCCTTATAGGTTAGGGGTAGGTATCCACATCATCAAACTTCGAGAAATGGCTCGAAGATGGTCCTTTATCCAACTAACTGACCTCGTCACAGTTTGTAATAAGACAACCTGTGATGTCGCAGGTTTCATAAGGACAACCTGCGATGACCCTATAAAAATCAAAAGGCGAAGGCCAGGATATCTTCCAAGCTAACAACTCAATCATAGAGACTTTAGGTATGTTTACACTAAGTCTTATGAATGGTAGTATTTTAGGTGTAACACAGCTTGAGACACTCTTCTACCAATGACTGCAATATCTCTCTCATACTCAAGTACCTTCAGCAAATATTTCAACAACTCATCTTCTCTTTGACACTTCTCAATATCTTCACCATAATATTGTTCATAACTTTCGGCATGTCCTCCATCTTCCTTGAAAACCTTGAATAGTTGTCCTTTATCATCTCTTTGACTAAAAATATTATTCAATTCTTCCATGTTCATCTCTCTGAAAGGATCCTCTTTGTCATGAGACAAATCTGCCTCACCTCCTTCTTCATCACGATTTTAATTTATGTCCTTCTGTAATCCATCTTCAAGAGTTATCTTTGCCCCATTTGCGGCACTAATTTTCTCCTTCCATTGTTCTTCATTAATTACATTAAACAAACTTATTGAATTACCTCCCTGAGACAGCGTTTCTTCATTCTTCATTCGAATAAAATTATGATCTTTCATCTTCATGACATTTTCAGATAACTGTCCTAAAACTTCCTTTTGGCCACCTATGAAATCCAAATCACTCATGTTCTCATAAATAACAGGTTCCTTAACATAAGACACAATTGTCTCGTCTTCTCTAATAACACACTTTCCACTCTGATCTTCTTCTTCATTAAGTAATGAATCTATAAGCCCCTTCTGCTGCAACAATTCAAAGCTTTCCTCATCTGAGAGGCATTCATCATCATATTTTGTTGATGTATATGTAACTTCGGAATGTATTTCACATATATGTATATTGTATTCCTATAGAGATGTTATTATTCCTCTATACGGAAGTGTCGTAACTTATACTTGATGGGTTATTAGACCACCTTGTTTGGGGTCGGCCCTGTATAAGTCATGTGGGTCAAAGGGTTATTAGACCACCCTATTGGGGGTCGGCCCAGTCAGCATTATGTTATGTGGTTAAGTTCGAGCCTACATGAGTTAGGTAAAAAGGCAAGTCAAGTCAAGTATAAATAGAGTGCGGGAGGCACTCTATTTGCTCACTCGCTTCTCACACATGCACTCAAGGAGGAGTAGCGCACTTATGGAGGAGGAGGATCTGCTGCTAGGTTATGGCTATCTCTTTTGGTTGGTTGTATCATTGCTCTATCTATCTCTGAGGAAGTTATTGGGGTTTTTCACCTTTATGGTTTTCCCCAAGTAAATCTTTGTGTCTCTTGTGTGCTTGCATTATTGTCTCCATGATTGATATGCTGTAGATATGATGCATGTTGTTCTCTCAGTTAAGATCCTAGATCATATTGAAGTAAATTCTGAAAATTTAACATGGTATCAGAGCTAGACTAAAAGAAGGCATGATATGGCATGTATGACACTTGTTGCACTTACGATGCTAGGGCTTGATATAGCAAAAACCAGTCATCGTAGCACTTTCGCTATAAATCCGTTTTCGCGAATTTTTCGGATCTGAAATTGTTACAAGACGAATATTAAATCTCCAGGTACCTTGTGTCCAAAGTACAAACTCTAACTCGTTGTACTTTGTGATTTATGATCTGTACAATATAGGGTTTCTGCCTCTTCCAGATCTGAGTCAAAATCAGGTGACCTTGGGAAAAAGGTCATATCTTGGGCTAGGAAGCTCCAAATGTAATTTCGTAACAACTGACAGGTAGTACACAGTCTGTACTATCTCAGAAAACGTTTTTAGAGGCCGAAGTTGAACCAGTGACACGTGGCACGCCGTACAAGTTCGCTCTCCTGTATTATCCCATAAACAGGTCATGTTGCGACACTTGGTATAACTCTCTCTCAGAGAGTCCAATTGAGGTCAGACCTATCAATATGGAAAGTTAACAGGCCGAGCTATCTCAGGAAATTTTTTCAGAGGCTGAAGTTCAAACAGTGACATGTGGCATGACGTACAAGTTCGCTCTTCTGTTTTATCTCAAAACAGGTCATGTTGCGACATTTGACATAACTCTCTCTCAGA
Organism: Larix kaempferi; assembly: GCA_027924585.1. NCBI lineage: Eukaryota > Viridiplantae > Streptophyta > Pinopsida > Pinales > Pinaceae > Larix > Larix kaempferi. The sequence continues at coordinate 1,922,701 of BSBM01001482.1, read as the reverse complement.
GAATCCAATTGAGGTCAGACCTATCAGGATGGAGAGACAATAGGTCAGGCTATATCAGGAAACTTTTTCAGACCCTGTGGATTGAAAAGTTTGGAGTTACACCAGAAACAATCAGGTACATATTTCTGTCAAAACAGAATTATTTTTGAGTACCTTCATTCATGGCTTCCGGAATTTAGGGCTTTGAAGAAAGTTGGAATTTTTGTAATCGGAGACCACGGATGAATGCTACTCATCAAAATAGAAATTTAGAGACCAAGATCAGAATTTTTGGTTGGGCAAAAGGTCGGGCTTGATCAAACCCTAGTTCGGGACTTTGATCAGAAAAGTGGAAAACTAGGGCTTCTGTAAAAATGGGAATTTTTGCAATCTGTGACCACAGCTGGAAGCTCCTCAGAAAAATAGAAGCTTAGAGCTTTGGATCAAACCTTTTGATGGGGAAAAAGAGTGGGCTTCATCAAACCCCAGTTCAGGGTCACGTCTAGTGAATCCGAAAGTTTCAAAGGCAAAATTGAGGAGTGAAACTTTGCAGTTTTCAAATTCTGAATATACCAGTTTGATCAGCTCATCAAGGCGCATATTTCTATCCTTTCGGAAGTTTGAAATTCAAAGTTTGAATTTTTGGGGTTTCTCTGACAAACCCATATCCATCTCCAGGTCCAGTTCTTGCAAATCAAGTGGATTGGGTTAATCCTAGAAGAAGATGGATTGATCACCTGCATAAGTGAAAGAAGTTCCTGTCTCAGAGGGAGATGAGGATAAGGCCTTACATAAGAAGATTACAAGCGATCTCGACAGGTATGACTCATCGAGGTATGTTTCGATATTTGTCCATGATTAAGTTTATGGTATGTTTGTCTTCATGTTATTACGGTTAGTACAATTTTGATTTTAGATTTGTTGTATCACCTTAACAAAATTATGAATGCATGATAGAAGATATTCATTGGTTAGGGTGTTGACACTTATGATTGTACTAATGCATTATGGTGTTGTATGAGGTTTATGTTGTCTACTAACATGAAAGGTACACCAAGAAAGACAGATCATGTTCTGGTCCAAGAACATATGATCATGATAACATGAGGACAAAGATTCATCCATTGTCATGGATCTCATACAAGATCCATTCACGAGGTATGTATAACTTGGTTTTATAATGGTTAACTTATGAGACATGCAGGTTACTAGCACAAGTCACTGAAGAGAACCAAAAGACATTATACGGGTATGTTAGACATAACTAGCTAACATGATAATCCAGGTATGTTTTTCCTATATCAAGCTAGATTCCTACCTTGGGTTAGGATCTTATACTATCGTGTTGTTGATAATGATTATTCATGATGGTATAGGTTTGAATAATAACAGGTTTTATGCACATTATATCTCTTATCTTAATTGATGATTCAACTAACGCGAAGAGTCATAGGTTTGAGTAATTATAGGTTTAGACATGTTATGCTTCTTATGATTTGACTAACCATAAGAATCCTACATAAACCTTGAATGCTAATGCTTATTATTTCTGATTGAAATGATCATGAGTATACATGCTTGAGATTATTGTGTTTTAATAGTATACTAATGAATGTATGATTTTATATGAATCATGATACTAATAAGCATGCATAGGGACCAAGGATGAATATGAGTTCAAGAACAGGTAATTCAGGAAGCAAAGATCAAGAGGGAGCACACTCCAGTTGCTCCTACCAGAAAGCAAAGGAGCACACTCCAGTTGTTCCTGCAATAAAGAAAAGGAGCACACTTCAGTAGTTTATGCAAGGATGCAGATATTCAGAGGGAGTTGTCCATCTCTCTACATTCCACAACAGAAAGGTATAGAAGAAGCTACTTCAGATTAGGACTCCAGCAGCTCCTGCAAGGAAGCAAAGACTCAGAGGGAGTCCACCCAACGAACAAAGAAAGATAAGTATTTTAATCATCATTTCTTGCATATTTGTTTGTTTAAATAAAATTGTTCAATGATGTATATGCTCATGTTCCTAGACTTAGGATATGTATTGTGCATATTAGAATAGTTGCATTAATGAACAGTATACTACTAATACACATGGGTAAGTGGCCTATGGCACTGTACAACATTCCATTGCTACTTATCTAGAATGAAACCTCTTTGCTGACATGTTGGGAGTTGTGCACACTCTTAACAATGTTCTGGTAGAGATTGGAAGGCATCTAGAAAGTTACGGGATATGGATAAATGTTGTATTGAAGCATTGGATAAGATAATTGCATGACTGTATGACATATTTCTTTATGTGTAAGAATTTGGTCTGAAAACTATGAGATGTTTTCTAATAATGCAATTTAACTTGTTGTGTAGGAAAGATAGTATGCCATCTCCTACAAAAGAAGAACTACAACATTTGTTCCAGCAACAAAGATATCTATTGAAGTTATTGAAGTTCCCAGGATCTGGGATGAAGAAATGGAATGCCATGATCCGTCGATCATGAAGAATGATGTTTGGGATGCGATCCCAAAGAGCTAAAGGGAAGTCTGTTGTAACCTCCAAATAGAACTATCAGATCAAGCATGTTGCAGATGGCAGCATTCAGAAATACAAAAGTGATGAAATAGAAGATGCACCAGATGGATTTCAAGACAGCATGGTGTAGCCATATATGTGTGCGGAACTTGATATGGTAGGATAGACAGCTTTCTATCCATCTTGGGCTTTACCAAGAATAAAGCGGATTCCAACCTTTACTACAAGGTTGAGGAAGGCAATCCAGTGATACTACTTTTGTATGCGGATAACCTGTTTGTTACAGGTGAAGATAGATTGATTGCTGACACGCAGCGGAAGCTTACTACCGAGTTCGAGATGAAGAACTTGGGGATGATGCACTATTTGTTTTTGGCATGGAGGTGTGGAAGAGTGTAGATTGAATCTTCCTTGGTCAAGGGAAGTACACAGTTGATATCCTGAAGAGATTCGGGATGATGGATTGCAAGGCCATGGCCACTCCTACGGCATCAAATCTGAAGCTTCTATGTGATGCTTCATCTGAGCCGATTGATGTCTCTATGTATCGCCAGATGATTGGGTCCTTGATGTACCTGACGAACACGAGACCAGACATTTGCTTTGCTGTGAACACATTGATCCAGTTCCTGACAGATCCGAGGAGTGTTCACCTGGTTGCTGTAAAGCATATTCTGAAGTACCTAAAGGGTACAGTGGATTATGGGCTCAGGTATGAGGCGAATCAAAAGTTTAACCTGCAGGGTTATGTTGATTCAGATTGGGCTGGCAGTGCTGCAGATAGGAAGAGCACATCTGGGTGTTGCTTCAGTATGGGATCAGGTGTGATCTCTTGGTTTAGTAGGAAGCAGTCTTGCGTAGCACTGAGTACAGCTGAGGCAGAGTATGTTGCAGCCTGTTCAGCTAGCTGTGAGGCAGTATGGCTACGGAAACTACTGTCTGAGTTATTTGATCTCCCGTTGGAGGCTACTGGTATCTTCTGTGATAACCAGAGTTGTGTGAAGCTGTCCGAGAACCCAGTGTTTCATGACAGGTCGAAACACATAGAGATCAAATATCACTATATCAGGGATATGGTGCAAAGAGGAGCTATGAAGCTCCTGTATGTTGCGATGGACGAGCAGATTGCAGATGTGCTGACGAAGCCACTATCCAGAGTGAAGTTCGAGTACTTCAGAGAGAGGCTCAACATTCTTCAGATCGAGGACACTTCGAGAAAGAAGTGATGGACACATTTGCTAAAGCCATTCCAAGCATGTTGGAAGGAGGATCCTTCACATGGCTGTGGATGTAAGCGCTGGATGATGGGCATCAGGATGATGTTCTGGTTTCTGCTGGATATGATCAGTTGGATCATTTTTATGTATGTACGCACCATGTTGGATGCTGGATATGATCAGTTGGATCATTTTTATGTATGTATGTACGCATCATGTTGGATGCTAGATATGATCAGGTGGATCATTTATGTATGGATGCATCATGTTGGATGCTGGATATGATCAGTTGGATCATGTGTATGTATTTTTGTATATGCATCATGTTGGATGCTTGGACCATGTATCTGTATATGTATCAGGTGGATACATTGTATGATCAGGTGGATCATGTATGGTGATATGTATCATGTATCAGGTGGATACATTGTATGATCAGGAGGATCATGTATGATGATATGTATCAGGTAGATACTTGGTATGCATCAGGTGGATGCATTGATGATCAGGTGGATCATGCAGCAGGATGTTGCAGTGATGATCAGGATGATCATGGATGATGAGCTTCAGGATGTTGCTCCAGATGACATGCAGCAGGACGTTGCAGTGATGATGATCAGGATGATCATGGATGGTGAGCTTCAGGATGTTGCTCCAGATGACATGCAGCAGGACGTTGCAGTGATGATGATCAGGACGATCATGAGTACATCAGGATGATGTATGGTGAGTATCAGGTTGATACTCTGTGGCTATGGATCAGGTTGTGCAGATGAGCATGTCTGGGAGATCCTATAGGTCGGAGTTGTGTACCCGTAACAGCTTGGGATGCTCTTTCGAGACATTGCTCTGGGAGGACATGTAATTTGTGCCCTGGGAGATCTCAGGTCGGAGTTGTGTACCCGTAACATCCTGAGATGCTCTTGCGAGGTTTTGTCCTATGGCATGTAATTTGGGCCCTAGGAGATTTCAGGTCGGAGTTGTGTACCCGTAACATCCTGAGATGCTCTTTCGAGGTTTTGCCATGACCACATGTAATAGCACCCTGGGAGATTTCAGGTCGGAGTTGTGTACCCGTAACATCCTGAGATGCTCTTGCGAGGTTTTGTGGTGGACCACATGTAATTTGTGCCCTGGGAGATTTCAGGTCGGAGTTGTGTACCCGTAACATCCTGAGATGCTCTTTCGAGGTTTTGTGGTGGGGTCACATGTAATAGCGCCCTGGGAGATCCTACAGGTCGGAGTTGTGTACCCGTAACATCCTGGGATGCTCTTTCGAGGTTTTGTGACGCACGTAATAAGTCCTGAGGATTCCACAGTATGGCCAGTGATGACGAAGACCTGCAGGTGGTGGGCCTACATCCAGTATGAAAAAGGACTGGCTCTGTAGAACTTCCTATGACGAGTAGATTCAGAGATTGATTGAGATAGCAGCAGCAGTGACGATGATGATGACTCGATGACGATTATCCAGTGACGATGATCCAGAGAAGATGACTTGTGCTATAAGAACTGTGCTGAGAAATACCTTCCTAGTTAAGAGGGAGTGTTGATGTATATGTAACTTCGGAATGTATTTCACATATATGTATATTGTATTCCTATAGAGATGTTATTATTCCTCTATACGGAAGTGTCGTAACTTATACTTGATGGGTTATTAGACCACCTTGTTTGGGGTCGGCCCTGTATAAGTCATGTGGGTCAAAGGGTTATTAGACCACCCTATTGGGGGTCGGCCCAGTCAGCATTATGTTATGTGGTTAAGTTCGAGCCTACATGAGTTAGGTAAAAAGGCAAGTCAAGTCAAGTATAAATAGAGTGCGGGAGGCACTCTATTTGCTCACTCACTTCTCACACATGCACTCAAGGAGGAGTAGCGCACTTATGGAGGAGGAGGATCTGCTGCTAGGTTATGGCTATCTCTCTTGGTTGGTTGTATCATTGCTCTATCTATTTTTGAGGAAGTTATTGGGGTTTTTCACCTTTATGGTTTTCCCCAAGTAAATCTTTGTGTCTCTTGTGTGCTTGCATTATTGTCTCCATGATTGATATGCTGTAGATATGTTGTACATGTTGTTCTCTCAGTTAAGATCCTAGATCATATTGAAGTAAATTCTGAAAATTTAACATATTTCACTTCATCATCATCTATGGAATATTCATTAAATTCCTGATCTTCCTCAAGATCAAGATTATTTCCTCCTTCAATTTCATTGATTGAAATTTCCATATTACTGCCTTCATGAGGTAACTCTCCATCATTCAAACCTGCATACCCTGCATTCATACACAAATTGTCAGATTTGAAATCATAAGACCTTTTGGTCTCACTTGATGCTTCAGTCATCAAGTCTTCTTGCTGCTCCGAACCCTCCATATGGTTTAGAAGATATCTAATGGAGATCTCCTCAGCATCTTCATTACTCTCAACAAGCAATAGGCCATATTCTAGTTCACACACCAAAAATTCTTCCTGATACTCATTTTCCCTGAGCAATCCTTCCTTCCATTGAGCATTCATCCTATTCTCTTTCTTCTCTTGTATCCTATGCCACTTTAACTGCTTTCTCATTAACTATCCCCATTGTTGGTCTTATTTACTTCTTTGTACCAGCTCCATCAACAAATCCATATGGATTCTTATCTCATCTTTCTCTCTATTATACTCTTCATCACTCATCTGCTTCCATATGCCATTTGCTTTGGCCTCTTCTTTCTCTCTTCTGTGGCTTCTCTCTGAACCTCTGCTATGACTGTTAGTAGTCATTTTCTTCTCCATTTCCATGAGTTTATTCATACTGACTCTGAGCTGCACTAAGCCTCTGCAATAAAAGTTCTCTTTCACCCTGCTACAACTACCTCACCAAGCTTCTCTTCTGCACTTGGTATTTTGGCAACATTGGTTCTTTATCTGGAACCTTCTTGAGCACTCTTCTATGCTCCTTATAGGATTAAATACCCAACTCACCTTCACTTGAGAACACTTTACGGTCCTCCTGCATTCCAACCTTAGCTGGAATGATTAGGTTCTGCTACCACACTGCTCCTTCACCTAGAAACCTCTACTGGGTTCCTTCATCACCGCTTCAAAGCTATGATATTCATGTTGATATACTTTACCAATAGCTTCTACCTACCAGATCTCAATAGAGCTTTCACTCCTCTGCAACTACTTCTCCTAAAGTAGCTTTCTTTGGCAAGAAATTCAATGTTTCAAATAATATGCCTATGCACTACACTTGTTGTCCACAAAACTGTAATACCGCATACAATTCACTCATATATTTAAAAGTTACAAAGTCCATGGAAATTTAATACTCGGTGGATTCACTTATCAAGGGAATGGATCAATGACTTCTACCATTCATTGTTTGTTGGGTAATTCATCAACAAAATTTTTTACAGAGCTTTAATACCAATGTTTCACACTTCTAATACAACCAATTAAAATTCCAAATTGGACAAGAGCTAAACGGTTTGCTCATCAAACCTTAAACGCAAAGGTTCTTCAATGCAACTCCAATAGCAATTTCAAACTCCAGAAGCAAAAATCTTCAATGGTGTCTTTAGGGATGTTACTTACTCCATAAATATTTGACTTGAAATGGATCTTGCTTCTCAAAGGGAATGAATCCATTGCCAATGCTTCACCAAGAAATTCCTAGCTTGGCTCTGCAGGAATGAACAAACCTCATTTACGCATTCCTTAATCAGGTTCTTCAAGCCTGTGATGTTGTAATCTCTAAATTTCTTCTTCTTCAATGAGCAAACATGTCTCTATCTTATTTTTCCCAAGAATATGCCTGCTCTGATACCAAAATTGATAGCAAGGGCTCACCCCACCCTTGCAGGAGGATCTTTCAACTTCTTCCAACTATGAGTTGGCTTCCTTGTATCAAAAAACAAGCATTAACATATAGGCCATGTGGCTTTTTCTAATTCCAACAAACCTTCACTATACTTGGCAAGTCACCACTAAATTTGGCTCTCCTAATCAAACTGTCTCCACTTTAACTCCTTAAAGGAATAAACGCCAAAAACCATCATAAAAGCACCTTCGAATAGGTTATAAGGCGCGCAGGCTTATATTTGGCCTTTTCCCTATCGTTCCACTCCAATGCATTTCCAACAAAGACACATGATGATCAGTTTAACCATAACGCTACCTTTCAACGTTTTCTCTGGTACGACCTCAACCTCCAATGATTCCTCTCTCATCCAAAATGATTTTCCTCACTATGATAACGCCCTCAATATTTTACTTCCGAGCATTCTGATTCACTTCCGAAGTAGCTGGAAAATGAATGCTAAGGCCACAAACCCTCTACAATCCACCTTAGCATCAAACCCTTCAACATTGCCCTAGAAATTCATGTGCAACTTGGGAACTACTCATTCAATGCAGACCAATATTTGATAATTTCATTATCTATCGATGGACAGGATCTTTACCATTCAATGGCTTACACGGTTAATCTTGGGCCCTTCACAAACTGATAACTCAAAGAATCGATACTAATGCTAAAAGCATTAGACCGAGCCTAACACTCAGGCACTTATCGGTCTCACCAAAAGTGGAATTATAAAACCATTATCAACAGCGATGTTAATGATTTTATGCCACATACCCTCTATGGATATAACTGGATTTCTCATTGGTCTCCCATCGAATCTCTCCACTCATTCTTTTAAAAGAATCGTGTCAAATTTCATCTCCATTGACCAATACCTCAACTATAAAACTCAGTGTCGCTTAATTTATACTGCCCTGACTGCACACTTACTACTTGATGAGTTTTAATCTTCGACCTTCTGTCACTATTAGACACATACAGTCTATAATACCTCCAAATTCACAACTCGCTACAATATCACAGAAGTTCAATCCTATTACATGAAAATCATCAGAACTTTATCATCTCGATCTCACTTCTCCCAATTTGCAAGGTAAACTTGCACAGAAACTCTCGGCTTCCTTTATAACACAGCCACACACATTCAACTAGTTCTTTTCAGAACTTTCTTAAGTCTTTCGCAGACTTCTGCAGAAACTGGAACCTCTATGGGTTTTGCCCAATCTCAATATGAACTGGAACCTCTTACAGAGATTCTACCCCGCTCTGTTCTTCTTAGTTTACTATCAGGATTCATGCACAGAGTTAACCAATCACAAAACTAACTAATATTTACTAGTAGATTAACATTCAAACGTGCATAAGCATATACAGGAATGGCAAATCTATCTCTTCATTAATAAGAGTGAACTGTACATACATCCAACAAAAACCTGATTAACTTCTTCTTTGGCATGAATCCTCTATTTGGCCATCCTCCCCCTTATGAATGCCTGTAGGCTTCATTCATATACCAAAATTAAATCCATGATTTCCATTTTCAAACCCTAACCATCTTCCTAAATTTCTGGCAACTAATTCCTGAAGATAGAGTTCTGTCCTATCTTCTTAATAACCACGAACTAAGCCACATCTCGAATTATTCCACCTAGTGCAGATTCAGTTACAGTAATTACATTCTTAACTAATTACTTTGACACATAATTACTCTAGAATATTATACTCTTACTTTGAAAACTCTAATATTTACAATATTCTTGCAATGAACCCACACCCTTAAGCAATATCAAGACCCTTAGGTCCGATTAACATTTAAACTTTTCATTGTAAGTAGATGCTTCTGCATCATCCTCCTTCAAAACTCTGATTCCTTCTCCTAATGCAATGGGGATCATGGAATATGAATTCCCATGGGTAGAGTGGCGTGCGGGTAAGGGAAAACAGAACCCCATACCCCGCCATCCAAAAATCTGTGGTTTTCCCACACTCCATTGATTTCATGAACAGTTTCTTCAACCACCTTCTGCAACATAATTAAATGTCAGCAGGGAAGGTAAAATGGGTTCTAATAATGACATTTGGAAGTCCAAGGTTCCATCCCACAACTCCCTCACCTCTCCCAAGTGGATACACATGGCTCTCTCTTATTAGTTTCCTCCATAGCCAGTTTCTTTGGTATTTTATTGCAATGTTAATATTTACATCATTTACAATTTCCCATGGCTTGATAGCACATGTATAACATAATATAAACTACTTTCCTTTACATAAAAACCTAGAATCTACTAACGGGGCCTTGGCCTTGATCTCCACACTAGGAAAACATACATCGCATGTATACAATATTTACATTGAAATCCAAATATTTCCTAAGGGTCAAAATGGGGTATTGCATTTCCCTCCCCCTTAGAACAACATCATCCTTGGTGTTCTCAAAACTGGACAAAAATGGGAATTCCTCTCTCATGGCATCCTATAGCTCCAATGTAGCCTCATCAGTACTAAGGTTCTTCCATTGCACCTTCACCTGACCGATAGCTCGGTTCTAGGGAAATGTGACCTTCTTGTCGAGGATGCACATAGGCTCCACTTGGAACTCTCCCTATGGTTCCACCTGTATCACATTCCAATCAATTATGTGATTAGGATCATGTACATATTTCTTAAGCAAAGAGACATGGAAAACATTATGATATCTCATTTTAGCAAGTAATGCAAGTCTATATGCAACTAGTCCTATCCTATCAAGGACTTCAAATGGACCACAATATCTTGGTGCCAACATGGAAAAAATCCCAAACTTTAAGGAACTTTTCCTTGGATTGAATATCAAACAAACATGATCCCCAATATTAAATTCCTTATGCACTCTTTTCAAATCTGCATAACTCTTTTTCCTGTCTCAAGTTGCCTTTAAATTCTGCCTAATCTTAACAATTTCCTGTTCCATTTCCTTAATCATATCTGGTCCAAGCACTACCCTATTCACTGGACTATCCCAACTCACTGGAGTTCGGCATCCTTTTCCATACAATACTTCAGAAGGACTCATCCCCAATGATGCATGATGTCCATTATTGTATGCAAATTCTACCAAGTGTAGGTAGTCCTCCCACTTGGATGGTTTTCCCATCACATACATCCTCAGCATGTCTTCAAGAACCTGATTCACTCTCTCAGTTTGTCCATCTGTTTGAAGATGATATGATGTACTAAAGTTCAGCTGAGTTCCCAATTCCTGAAATAATCCCTTCCAAAAATTGGATGTGAACTTTACATCTCGGTCCGAAACTATTGTTTTGGGAAATCCATGCAATCTGAATATCTCCTTCATGAAAATGTTTCCTATGTCACTTTCCTTATGAGTGGACTTGATTGGAATAAAGTGGTCTACCTTTGATACATTTTCCACCAATCATAATCGAATCATGATTCCTCATTGTCATAGGAAAACCTGTTATAAAATCCATAGAAATCACTTCCCACTTCCATTCTAGAATGGGAAAAGGCTGCAATAATCCTGTCGGATGTCAATGTTTTTCCTTGACTTGTTGGAATTTTTTACACCTAGCAATGTATTCTACTATGTCCTTCTTCATCCCATGTCAAAAGTACTTATTTCTTGCTGTTGTTATTGTCTTTTGATATCCTTGATGTCCAGAGTATGGATTTTCATGTATTTCATGCATCACAAGCTTCTTCAAATCTAAACAGTCTGGAATGTACAGTCTAGTACCTTGATAGATGAGAATATAATCTTCACCAAGATGATATCCTGCACACCTTTCATCTACATTTCCCTGCTGCAAATTCTCTTTAATCTGAAGGTAAGTCCCATCATTGGTTTGTGCTTCTAGAATTCTTTCCTTCAAATATGATTTGCACATACTTATTGCTGCAACATGAAACTTGCTGCTAAGAGCATCTGCAGCCTTATTTTTTTCCCCTTTCACATGCTTAATTTCAAAATCAAATTCACAGAGAAATTCCATCCATCTTGCTTTCCTAGCATTCAAGTTTGCCTGGTCAAACAAATACTTGAAGCTCATTTAGCCTGTCCTAAGCTAAAAAATGATTCCCAACAAATAATGTCTCCACATCTTGAGAGCATGTACTATGGCTGCTAGCTCTAAATCATGTGTGGCATAATCCTTTTCATGCTCTTTTAATTTCCTTGACTCATATCAAATCATAAATCCTTCTTGCATGAGCACTCCACCTAGCCCTTCAACGCAAGCATATGTGCACACTACAAAATCCTTCCTTAGATCTACAATCTTCAAAATAGGGGCACTCGTAAGCAACTTCTTTAACTGCTGAAAGCTTCTCTCACATTTTTCAGACAATGCAAACTTAATATTCTTCCTCTCCAATGATGTAATTAGATGAGCTACCTTGGAGTATCCTTCAATGAACCTTCTATAATATCTTGCAAGACCCATAAAAGATCTCACATCTGAAATAGTCTTTGAAGTAGGCCAATCCATTATGGATTCAATCTTTTCTGGATCCACTGCAATTCCTTCTTCTAAGATGACATGACCCAAATATTGTACCTTCCTTTGATATAAATCACACTTGCTCAGCTTTGCATATAGTTGGTGTTCTCTAAGAACTTGCAACACCATTCTTAGATGTTCATCATTCTCATATTCATTCCTTGAATAAACAAGAATGTCATCCAAGAACACTATCACAAACTTATCCAAATACTTGTTGAAGACACTATTCATGAGACACATGAATGTAGCAGGCGCATTGGTAAGACAAAATGGCACCATTGTGAACTCATAATAACCATATCTTGTCTTGAAAGTTGTCTTGTGAATGTCTTCTTCTTTTATTCTCACTTGATGAGAGCCAGACCTTAATTCAATCTTTGAAAACACTCTAGCTTCCTTCATTTGATCAAACAAATCATCAATTATTGGCAATGGATACTTATTATTGATTGTCACTTTATTGAGCTTCATGTAATCAATACACATCCTTAAAGTCCCATCCTTTTTTTTACAAATAACATCGGTGCTCCCCAAGGAGATACACTAGGCTTGATATAATACTTCTTATCCATTAATTCTTGTAGTTGTATCTTTAACTCTACCAATTTTGGTGTGCTCATTCTATCAGGAGCTTTGGAAATTGGTCCTTCTCCTGGAACAAGATCAATGGTGAAAAAGATATCTCTCTTTGGTGGAAGACCGGGAAGTTCATCTGGAAACACATCTTGGAACTCTTGCAACAACTGGAAGTCTTCTAACCTAGGCCCATTGTCCTCTGATGAATCTGATATATGAACTGCATATAATTGACAACCCTTCTTATAAAAAAATTTCAACTGTAAGGCTGAAATTTGTCTCACTGAAACTTGTTTGGGGATTCCCTTTACCAATCTGGGTCCTCCCTCTTCATCAATGCATTCAAGTACCTTTTCATAGAAATCTATATTGGCTCTATGCATTTCCAACCAATCCATGCCAATTAATACATCATAAGATCCTAATGGTAGGACATTCAAATTTACTTGTGTGAGGAGATCATTCAACTCCATGGGGCACTCCATCACCACTTCACTTAATTTTCTCTTAGTCCCTGTGGATAACTAAACTACATAAGACTCTTTGTGCTTCACTTTTCTAAGAGAACAACCCTCAACCACTTTTGGAGAAACATAATTATGAGTAGATCCTGGGTCAATCAAAAGAGAAATTGATTGCTTATCAATCTTACCTTCCACTTCCACCACTGCTGACTGATGGTCTGCTTGATGATTATCCAATGCTACATAGATTCAAGGTGTTTCCCTTTCCATATCCTCCACTGTAGCTTCTCCTTCTAAGTGGTGCAAAATTAGGGGATTCTCCCTCTGATGTGGACATTCTCTAAGCACAGGGTTTCCTCCACATCCCCAACACTAAAGTGGTCTTTTCAATTCTTTTTATGGTACAACTGTTGGCTTTCTCCCACTTCTTGCTTGTTGGCCCTGTGGAAAATTACTTGGCTGATTTTTGAATGGTGGCTTGAATCCCCTTTTCCTTTGTTCAAACCTCCCATTTGGATTTCCTTTCCATGCTAGGTGGACCTCTGATTTTCCTTTTGTCTACTCATAGCAATGCACTTCCATCCAAATGGCTTCATCAAGACTTGGTGGATCAACATACTCAATCCTATATCTAAAATTATGAGGTAGAATTCCAAGGAAACACTGGATATTAACCCTCTTATCCTTGATACAGTCCACATACCTCAGCAATTTCAAAAACATATGGACATGCTCATCCATATATTTTTGTCCCAACCTGAGTTCATTGAACTCTTTCCTCTTGTTGTCATAATACTTAGCTGATAGGTATTTTTCCTTGAAATACCTATTAAATCTCTCCCAGCTGATCCTTCTTTCACTAATTCTGTTCACTTGCATGAGGTGCTCCCACCAAATTGAAGCTATGCCACTTAGATTGTAAATAGAAATACTGGCCTTTTCATTTCCTGAATAGTCATGCATCCTGAAGTATTTCTTCATCCCAAGAATACATGCCTCTTCCTCTTGTCCAATCTTACTTTCTCCATCAAATGTGGGAGGCCTTTCCTTACTAAATTCTCCTTGTGGAATTCCTTTGGATTTCCTTCTCCCTTCAAACTTGTTAGAAGTATGCCTCGGGATTCTTCAAGGGCCTCTTGAGTCACATGACCTGCTGGAAGAAGATCTCGAGGAGGGCATGATGCGCCTTTTTTCTCTCTAAACTATTCCTTGGGCTTGGAGTTCTCTTCCTAGAACATCCTCTAGAGCGACTTTCTGCACCCCTTCCTTCCTTACCTACATTGCTTGGGTTGGACCCAAGGTTTACCCTCTGCTGCATAACAGTGAGGCTCTACAAAATAGCAGCATTGAGATTATTTTTTTCTTCATGATCCTTCATCAACCTTTCATTAAATATGATCATGGTTTCAACCAAATTCTGGGGAGTTATTTGCTCCCTTCTTCCATTGGATTTTGTCTCAGCATGATCTTCTTGCACATTTTCTCCTAGAACGTCTTCATCATGCTTGTAAGGATCTTGGGCGTCATTCATGGTTACCACTTTCCTTTGGAGATTTCTTTCCTTGCCTGCTTCTCTCTCTTACACTACTCAAATGCTATCAACTGCAAGCATTGTGCATCATAGAGGCGTTTATTAGACATCATATAAAATAGAAAACATCCATATTTAATAGAAATAAACTCATGGAATTAATTTATTGAGCTATTATGACTTCTACATCGGCCCAAGCAGCCCCATTGTTTCAAATTAGGATCTGATACCACTATGTCACATCTCCAATCCCCTCAGTTCCCTTTGAGTGATGGGGGAACAAGCCTGATAATTTCTTTTTCCAAAACTTATCTGCAACACTACTCTTTTTACACATCCGCAATTGTCTTCGGTCCACAATTCTGCAAATCGAAAGTCAGAAATCAGAACACCAATTACACAGGATCAAAGAACACCTTCCCGACTTCCACAATGCAGAATTCGAAAATTGGAATGTCAATTAAACAACATCGAAGAAAACCTTCCTGAATTATTCCGCAATCTGCAATGCGCAATTCAGAAATCGAAATTCCAATTACGCGGCGTCGAAGAACACCTTCCCGACTTCCGCAATCCGCAATGCGTGATTCAGAAATCAGAATTCCAATTATCCAATCCGAGAAAATCACTCGTCCGACTTCTGCAATCCGCAATCCATGTTGCAGAAGTCAGAATTTGGTAACTCAGTTCACAACTCCAAGAAAAATCACCTCTCCGACTTCCGCAATCCACAATCCGCCTTGCGGAAGTCAGAAGTCGGAACCACCATTTAACAAATTCATAAAATTTACTCTTCCAACTTTCACAATCCGCAATCCACTTTGCGAGAGTCTAAAGTTAGAACCACCATGCATAACTCCATAGAATCACCCTTCTGACTTCCACAATCCACAATCCGCATTGCAGGTTCAAAAAGTTGGAATCCCAACTGCAAAACTTCTCTGGCCCATAAATTATTCATCCTTAAACCAATTTGGAAAAATTTGATGCTGTTGGAAATATCTTGGATATCTCTATGCAATGGTGTGGACCCCTGCCACACTTGAGGAATCTGACCTTATTCCTTTTCCAACAAAAAGGTTGCCCTAAAGTCCATCAAAACCTCCTTACCCCACTGTCAACAGCCCTAGAATCACCCTTCCAAGGCCCCTCCCTTCATTTGACCACAGAGGGGGCATGAACACATCAGGGGGTGTCTAATTCATTCCCCAAGCTCATTTGATGAAGTACAAAACCCCTAAGGAGGTCTGCAATGCATAACAAAAAACATAGTGGAATTAAATCTAATGAATGCATCTACAACATACAGGGTTAACAACATAACATCATACTTAACATAAGCAAAATGATGAAACAAACAACCAATGTACCAGCCTCATATTCAAGCTTATCCACAGACTTTCCATTGGTTAGTTACATATGCTCATTCCATTCAAATTAACTTTACATAACAAATGGAAACAACATAGGAATTAGTATCATGTAACACCATCGAGAACACTTATCTTTAGAAAGAAGTTGTCCAAGCAACTGGCTATGTGAGAGCATTGTTCCACCCAACCATAGGTCTTTGTCCAACCTATACTTTTTCATCTGATAGACCACCCTCAATCTGGGCTGTGTATCTACTAAGAAGGGATAAACAGGCTCAATCGCAACCATGGCTTCACACAAATAGTCATGCTAAGCCAACATACAGTTGGGTTTATCAAGTATGCAAGGGACAAGGAGAAGGATGCTAAGCTAGTGAGCTCAACCATAGAGCTACAGGACTTTCAATTCACACTCAAATAGTCTTGGCACCCAAAATACCTACCACACCAAACATAAGGAGGTATTCCCTTCACTGCTACATAGTACCTCGGGCCATACATTCCCTCTAGTGCTCTTCAAGGTGGGAATAGAAAGGTCCAAGTTGTTGGATCCTTGAGACTCTAGCCTTCAGTGGGTTTATCAAGCAACCCTACCTTCTGTCCTATTCTTTCTGTCATTTCCACTTGAGTTTTCTCAGCTTCTATGGAAAAAACAACTCTATCCTGAAGTTGGGTTCTCGGCCACCAACATAAGGTTTTCTTCATAGTTTTTTGAGCATTTCACACGATGCAAATTGCCCTAGGGTTCAGGCCGACGGGTTCCCTGATGGATTAAGCTTCCCACACGAATTTATGGGCAAGTTCGGCACTAAAAAATCAAGGTTTTTACCGAATCATGATTTCATTTCTTCTCCACTGCTCGACTCTCTGTTCTTCCTTCAAAACTCTGGTTCCTTCTCCTAATTGAATGGGGATCAGTGAATACGAATTCCCAGGGGTAGAGTGGGATGTGGGTCAAATCAAACAAAGCCCCATACCTTGCCATCCAAAAATTCATGGTTTTCCCACACTCCATCGATTTCATGAACAATTTCTTCAACCACCTTCTGCAACAAAATTAAATGTCAACAAGGAAGGTCAAATGGGTTCTAAGGATGACATTTGACAGTCCAAGGTTCCATCCCACAACCCCCTCACCTCTCCCTAGTAGATACACATGTCCCTCTCTTATTAGTTGCCTCCATAGCCAATTTCTTTGTTATTTTATTGCAATGTTAATATTTACATCATTTACAATGTCACATGGCTTGATAGCACATGGATAACAGAATATAAACTACTTGCCTTTACATAAAAACCTAGCATCCACTAGCGGGGCCTTGGCCTTAAGCTCCACGCTAGGAAAAAATACATCGCATGTATACAATATTTACATTGAAAACCAAATATGTCCTAAGGGTAAAAAATGGGGTATTAGACCGCCCCTACCTCCCTACCCCCTCTCCTCCCCACCCTCGTGTCCCCCTTACCCCTCCCCTCTCCCCCCCTCCCTCCACCTCCCCGCCCCCCATGCCCTTCTGCCTACCCCTTCTCCCCCATCCGCCTCCTCGCCACCCGCGCATTTCCCAACCAGCCATTCTCACAGGGTGACGCAGTTCTCAGAATCGCACCGCTGTGAAGAGGCAACGCTTGGCCATAAGGAGGAGTGGTGTTGCTCCTTCTTTCGCCCAAGTGTCGCCTCCTCATGGCAGTGCGATTCTGAGAATCGCACCACCCCAATAGAGGGGTTGGTTGGGCAGCGCATGGGCGGTGGGGAGAGAGACGGGGCAAGGGACGGGGGAGAGCAGAGAGGGAGGAGGGCGAGGAGGTGGAGGGAAGGGGGGAGAGGGGGCAGGGGGGATGGGGAAGGGGGACGGGAGGGTGGGGAGGAGAGGGGGAAGGGAGGTGCGGCAGGAGACTCGGGCAAAGGAGAAGGGAGGGCAGATTTTAATGCAATTTTAAATTATGATACAATGATATAATAATGTCATTTTTTGAAAAAGTGTGTTACCGGTAGCATTAGTTTTCAATTTAGGGCTTGATTTTGAGGTTTTTGTATACAACAATAAGGATTGTTTTGGTTCATGTCTATATTTAACCACAAAAAAAGTGGTGCTACCGGTAGCATCACTTTTTTTATTTAGGGTTGTTTTTTGGTGTTTTTTTTTAGCAAACATATGAGTTTTTATGGCTAGAGTTCTTGTTTTGAGTATAAAATTCTCATCAAGTTGTAACTTGTTTCGATAGAATCAATCTAGATAGTACACTTGTCTCATTCTCATACAATCTAGGAAAAACATAGATGCTAGTCCACCCCAAATTCTAACATATAAATACCTAGTAAACACCTATAATTTTAAATATACATTATTCACAATTATGTTGAAAGGTTGTTAATTTTGATGGAAACTAAAATAATATTAATAAAGAAAAAATATTGAAAAATCATATCATTAAAACTTAATGCAAACACAATTAATTAATATTAACAAAATTACTTGTTTGTTGAAAAGATCATTAGATCAATAATAAAAGAATGAATTTCACAAAACTTGGTTAATATCCATGTAAAATGAAATGCACCACAAATTAACCCCCGTTTCAATTTTAGGAAATTTTATAGTTTCTTAATATATATATGTGCGAAGGGATTATTTTCCATTGGGAAAGTAGAAACATGTTTTAAACTATTTTTAATTTTTATTCTTATGTTAAATTTTAATGTTTTTTAATATTTAAATAAAATCATTTTAGTGTATAAAAGTAGTGATGTATGTTTACATGATAATGATTTTAATATAATAAATGGAAAGAAAATTGAAATTATAAAAATAAAAATAAAAAAATCTTAATAGTAATAAGATAAATTAAATGTGGTAAAACTTTTAAATTTTTGTTATTATTTTTTTAGTTATTCTTAATATTAAGAAAACAAAATTATTAAAAAAGAGTAATTAAAAAAATATGTCGCCTCATATATATATTTATCTTAAACTTGGATTTATCAAGTATAGAGAGGGATAGAATTTATGGAGGTATTGGTGTAACATGCTCGATATATATAATTATATCACTCTCGATGCTCGATAAATCTCAGTTTACGATGGATTTATGTTGGTATTTAATATTAATCAAATCTCTAAGTTTGAAAACTTTTTGGTGTGGATTATTTGATATAGGTTTGTGGAGTGATGTACTTAAAACTAAATATCTCAAAGGAAAATTTGTGCCTCAATGGATCAGAAGTCTCAATTTTTCTGTTGGTGGGGCCTCAAACTTCTGGCAGGGTTTTGTTAAGACCTTTCCCTAGTTAGGTAGATGGATTGCTTGGTGTTTGAAAGTGGAAGTCAAGTTCTAGTGGGGGTGGACCCCTATATAGGGAGAAAGGACTCTTACATTCTCTCTCCTTGTATTACTAACTATCTTGCAGAGTTTGGTTTTTACACATTGAAACATGTGAAAAGACCACTATGGCTAAGGAAAAATAGCGCTTATCAACTCACTGCTTAAGACCTGGGACTAAATGGAATGGTATTCTTATATAACAAACCTTAATAGAGTTGGCATTATATTAAGAGATGATGAAGATTCTCTAGTATGGATATGAAACAAAATTAATGGCCAAGTGAGTGCCAAAACTGCTTATGAAGCCATTTCTCAAGAAAATCATCTCGTGGTACAAAATACTCTGGAAATGGAATATACCTTTAAAACTTAACTACTTTTTCTCGCTTTGTTTAGAAAACAATTTCTTAACTTGGGATAACTTAATCAAAAGAGGTTGGTCTGGTCCCAATTGATGTATACTTTGTTTTTTTTATTGTGAGGTTGGTCTAAGTCAAGGATTTTATTTTGAGTGGTAACATTTTTTGGATCCATCGTCAAGGGTGCGTTGCTCAAGTCAAGTTTTTCATTTCCTTGGTAAGAACAAAATATTTGGTAAGAAAGTTGAGGTAAGTTTTTGTTTTGGTACTTTTCTGAGATTATTGTTAAGGACTAACCTTGTAGGTCTTATCTAGTGACTCCACTGAAGAAAAATAAGAACAAAGAAGTACACTTCAAGACAGAGGCCTTAGATTTTGATGACATTGTCGGGTATAGATGTGAGCACATCTGTTAGTTAAGAAGAAAATATCACCTTGGCGACTCCACATATTTTGAAATCAATAAAGAGATGATATGGTGTTTTTTAATGAAACATGGATGCACAATTGGTTTGATCCACTGGATTTCTTAAGGATCTTGGAATATCCTAATTAATTCTATGGACACCATTGGAGGAAACGCATACCAAAATTCAATGGACGGGATGAGTTAGTTGAATGGCATATTATATTATTCGTGGAAGTTATTTCAAAGTTGAATGTGGTACATGAGGATGTTAAGATGAATATTTTCAAGATATATCTTTATTTTTCCAACAAAGATCTAAAAAATTGGTACAATGGGATTCCTAAGAAAGGAACTCACTTATTTGAAGAATTTATCAAGGTTTTTTTTGTGAGAGATGGAATCCTTATTTCGGAGGGGATATTGGGTATCTCATTAAAAAGGGAACTTCTAACTCGTCGCTTGAAGATGAAGATAGTGATGAAGATACTCCTATAAATCTCTCAAGAAGAAGCCATTGTTGAAGAACCTTTGGTTGAATATTTTGTCAAAGAAATCAAGGAGCTCCATGATGAATATCAAGAGAAGGAGATTGAAAAGGAAACCTATTTAAAATAAGAACATGTCCAAAAAGAAATCATCGATGGTTTCTAGCTAATGGTTGTTGCATATATGGAAGGACATGAAGAATATTTTGCGGAAGAATATGTCATACAGAATTTTTACAAAGCCGATAAATGTTGATGTTTCTCCAGGTTGCAGCATCGAGAAAATATTCTGCAAACATTCTCCCATAGGGATCATGTCTGTTGACTACAAGTGAATAAGGCTCAAGTTGCATAGCCTTGATTAGCCATGTGTGTTGACTAAGAGTGTATGAGGCTAGAGGTCACATTGCATACTCTGTGAGGGAGTGCTCCGTCATAGAGTGATCTATTCTATTAGAGTGAGTTGACTTGTTTATTTGATAGGGGATTTCATCCCCTTATGAAATATACAAGTCTAATCTAATTTTGAATTCGACATGGGCTCTAAGAAGTATCTAGGACTTCTTAGAGTGGGGTCAAATCAACATTAGATCTCTATGTGTGAATAAACATGCATGTGATGAGATGAACATCAACAAGGACAACTTTCCTATGATGAAGAAATTACCATTGAAGAAGTCCCAGATAACATTGAAGAAGTACCAAAGAAGATTGAAGGCGAGAAGAGAAGTCTTCCTAGAAGAAAGAACAAAACATCCCCAACAACTAGACAAATCAACCCCATCAAGTGTACAAGTCGGCCCCAAGAAGAAAACTTTAAGTGAACTGAAGAATATAAATAAAGTGCTCACACACTTCATTTTCATCAATACAACAAAATCTCTTCTCTTCCACTTTTGCGCACTTTTCAAGGAAGGCTTAACAAAGGAAAGGAGCAAAATATGTTGGGTTCTTATCATCTCCTAGTGTTTCACTATTTCTCCCTAGAGATTCACTAGGGTTTCTTATGAAAGAAGGCAACACTCTTATGTGTTAGGGTTTCTCTTCATGAATAGTATTGTACTTGAATTGGATTGATTTCTTCTAAGAAAAGTTGGTTGGGTTTCTCCCTTTTGGGTTTTGCATGATAAATTTCTTGTGTCTCTTGTGCATGGCTATTTTTCTATTATCCTTTGTTTATGCTACAATTTAAGTTGAAATTTTCAATGTGCATTTATTCAATGAAACCTGTGGGATGAAATGAATTCTTGAAATCATTGTGGAATAATTGTCCAGATATGGAAATAGATTAAAATTCAACATGTTATCAAAGCAGTTTTAAAATACAACCATTAGTAGCTTTTTTCCCTAAGTATGGAAACTAGGGATTCAAATTTTGGACTCTTCCAACCTAATTTTTGGCTCGGTATTAGTGTTTTGGAGGTATCCTAAGGAGGGCTCATCTTTCTATGGAGCCATATTTCAATTTTTTCAAACTTCAGTTTTGACCTAATTTTTGTTGGACCAGGGTTTCTAAATCAGATTTCATATTTATGTCAAGATGGTGTCTAGTCTTAAAGTAGAAGACAAGTTGGATGGTGCTTCAAATTTCAAATCCTGGAAGACCGGGATGCTCTTCATCTTGGATGAAAATGAGATCTAGGATTATGTAAATAAAGGTGTCTCAGAACCAGAAGATGCTCAGGAGAAATTCAAACACAAGAAAAATGAAGCAAAGGCTAAGAGAATCTTAATAGATTATGTAAAAGACCATTTGATTACACATATTGCTAAGTATAAGACTTCCAAAGCAATGTATGATTCCTTAGTAGGATTGTTCGAGAGCAAAAAAACTAATAGGAAGATAGACTTGAGAAATCAGCTCCGTTATTTGAAGATGACCAACTCAAATTCAATTGCCACTTAATTTATGAAGGTATCCTAGTTGAGAGATCAACTTAAATCCATTGGAGACATTGTTGATGATGCAGAACTTGGTATGGTAACTCTCAATAGACTTCCTTCTTCATGGGGGTCATTTTTTCAGAGTATTTGTGGAAGAGAAGAGTTTCCCAAGTTCGATCGACTATGGGTTGATTGTGTCCAAGAAGAGGCCAAAGTATTGTCCAAGAATTATTTGTGGAGACCTCAAGATGAAGAAAATCAATCTTTTACAGCTCATGCAAGTAAAGGAAAAGGAAGAAGAAATTTTAGGAAAATAAATACAGGTGGAAGACCAACTCAAGAACAAAGAGAGAAGGATCTTTCAAAATTTAAGCGCTTCAGTTGTTAGTAAATTTGGTCACTTTGCTTATCGTTGTCCTCAGAGGAAAAGAAAGGGAAATCAGCATGCATAAACAACCAATGTTGATGAGTCTCCACCAAAGAAGACAAAAGAAGATAAACTTGATGAAATTGCAGATGAACTTCAGAAAGAGTATTTATTCTAGTGCGCTCAGATGTATGCATGCCAATGACAGTATCACCTATGGATGGTGTCTTGTACTATGTGACTGTCATTGGTGATCCAATTCATGAAGACCAAGGATGAAGTCTTCAGTAGATTCAAGAAGTTCAAGGCTCCGGAAAATAACTTGAAGATCAAGGTTTTGGCGGAGAGTACACCTCCAAGGACTTCAGTAATTTTTGCAAGAAGGAAGATCAAGAGGGATTCAACAACAAAGATAAGTATTTAATGCTTTAAGCAATGATTTTTACTTAAATTTAATTGATATATTGTGAAGTGACAGAAGTGAGTCATATATTTTGTAAATCAAGAGTGAGTCATATCTCTTGTGAATAACAAAAGTGAATCATATATTTTGTAAGTCGTATCTCTTGAATGGACAAGAGTGAGTTATGTTTCTTGTGGTGGTAAGTACACAGTGACAGTCAGGAGTCGAAGATCTAGTGAATCATATATGAATGCTTGTCGAGATGCAAAGAGGCATGCAGCTCCCAATGGTACATTCAAGAAGATAGTTCTGAGACCATAGGGGAAGTCAGTAATGACTTCCAAGTGGATCTATAAGATCAAGCATGAAATATATATTAGCATCAAGAATGGCACATTTTAGGGTCATGGATGGTATTCAGTGTTCTTGAGGAAGAAGGAGGCTCAGTAGGACCACTTCATGGGATATGACACAGATGGATGCACAAGGATACTAAGATGAAAGGGGAGCAGAGTGTCCAGATGCAGAGGGAGTAGAGTTTCTAGATGTAGAGGGAGCAAAATACTCAAGTGCAGATGGAGCGGGGTGCTCCAGCACAGAGGGAGTAGTTGTAGCATTGTTTGTTGATGATGGAGGTGGTGCCCTAATGCCTCCCTCACCAAGAGGGAGTTTGAGATGAAGAATCTTTTCTTATGCATTACTTCTTGGGATTAGAGGTGTGGCAAAGACCAGATGATATCTTCCTCAGTCGGGGGAAGTACACAGTTGAGATCTTGAGATATTCGAGATGATGGACTACAAATGCATGGCCACACCTATGATGATAAATCTGAAAGTGATTCTACTTCATATTCAGATTTGATGGATCCCATTGGATGTAGGAAGACAAATCTAAATAAGCTAAGTGATTCTTCTTCATATTCATATTTGGTGGACCCCACGGTGTACAGGAAATTGATTAGATCCTTGATGTACCTGTTTAACACTAGGATTGGTATTTACTTTATCGTGAACACCCTGAGTCAGTTTATGGTTGAGCCAAGGCATGTACATTGGGTTGTAGCAAAGCATGTGCTGAGGTGCCTATCTGGTGCATGGATATGGTTTGAGATATGTCTTGGATGGTGAAGTGAGTGTTGACGAGAATATTTTACCTGCTTGCCGACGAAGGAAAGGCAACCCACACAAATTTCTTAAGGCAACCCTTCATATGTTTGAGGTAGTTGTCTTTCACAGGATTAAGGCCCGATTACCTTTGGGGTTTTGCTCTCAACAAGGGAGTCTCAATTTCATTTTTGTATTAGTTGTGTTGTTAGTTCCTACCTATTCAAACTAAATGAAAACTAACTTGATTCGATTGTTAGCAAAGATCTATTCGAATATATTCATAACACATAAATTTAGTAGCTGCTAAACTGTGATAAAATTAACCAACTAAATCTAATTATTCTAAATCCTTATGTATAAAACAATAATAGTATTACTTGCTTACTGCAAACAAAGACAGAAACATAGTAATATGTTCAAGCATCAATATTTTCATAGTCGGGAAACAATATGTTTATGATTCTAAAGATATGTTTACACATCAAGTTCTGCAACCATTTTAAGCAACCAGAAAATGAATAGCATAAAAGTTAATAAACTTATTGGTATACATTCCATTCAATTAAGAAAATAAGAACAATCTTACAAAACATAATTAGATGCTTGAAACGATCACAACAAAGAAGATAATTTCTAATTGGTCTCTGATAAAAAATATTACAAAGCTGGATCGATTTCCACTAAAGTTGATGGTGAAATCAATACATGCTACAGTGGAAAAATCCTGGAGTCACCGTCGATACCTCACCCTCAGCAGCAGAACCTCCTATTGTTCTTGGAAACATGAATATTACAAATAGAAACAGAATACAGAAGAACAGAAATTCCTTCTATCCTGCTCCCCCTCCTTGGCAATCGAAACTCATTATGTTTATATAGTTGATCAAGTCTAGTAGAAATCTGGTAGAACAGTAGCACGTGTCACGATTGTTCCGGAGAAAAGGAGAAAAGGTGGTGGACAGCCCCTTTTATGTGATCATATGGTTAGACATCCGTCACAATCCTATGTGAATCTTTTACTTATCAATCCGGAGAGTTACATGAGCGATCTTCTAACTTCCAACGCTTAACCTTGAAGATAAAGATAAAGTTCGACTCCTACTTACGAAGGAGATCCCTGCAATAATAACATAAGAAATTAAGCCTACCATCTTTATCACTTAATCTGTGAAATCATAAAGAAAATAATAAATTGTGAGAAGCGTAAACAAAGAAACTCCCTTCGTGGTAGATTATTTTCCATAGCGATGTGAAATCGCCCAGACTCAACAATCTGATGTAATCTCGAATTCTTCAGTGCATTGGTGTAATTGTTTCTTCCTACTCCTTTGCATGAGTTTCCAGCTATGTAACTTGTTGACATGTCTTTGTTGAAGGCATTGATCAGGTAATAAATTGGTAAATAAGCTCGACCTTCTTTCTGGCTAATCAATTGCGATATTATAACGATCTGGTTTAATTATTGATGGTTCAGTGAGATCTTTCATCCTCATTTCCAGCAATATGGCGAGGCTTTACTATATTCATCAATGCTATCAGGCGCGTGGCTCTTTCTCCATTGGAATGGCATCTTGTTTGCTTGTATTGAAATTTTGGGTGCAACATTTATACTCCTTTGTGAAGAATCTCTGCCTCAATCTCTGGTAGACAGGTCTGGAGTTCTCGTGTATATTCTCAATGGTCTCGGCGTGTGGCTCATATACGATCAAAATCTCAATTTATTGTTTTCTAACTAAAATACGTCGTTGTTTTATGAGTGGGCGTGACACTCTTCTCTTTTGCTGCGAGAATTGTGACGTAGTCATCATCTTCAATACGCCATTGGAATCTCCAAGTATTGTTGTTCTTTTCTGCCTTCAAATATATCTGAATGCATGCAATAAGCAATAAGTACTGCATGTAATTCATTTGACAACATGGTAGTCTCGTTGAAACGGTTTCAATATGGATCGTGTGAGATCCTTTCTGCGTCAACCTGGATTGGCGTGTAATACTTCAGATATGATTTGAAACGTGGCATTTTATCGAGCATACAAGTCATGAAAATCTTTAGTTTTGTCGTGACAGTGATATATTTCGAAAGCAATGAAAGATATCCACATATTTAAGCTTTTGTTTATTATGTCCCACCTAGCGGGATAGCTTTCACGCTGCTGAGCGATTAGTCTCTACCGTACTTCAATCAAATATTTACGAGACCTAAAGTTTTATGAAGTTTGGAAATTTAATTTATTGAGAAGCAATTTTAAAAATTTATTATTTAAAATTTGATTGGTTGTTAAAGGATGACGTCTGTTTGGGAATCCGGTGCCCGAGAGGTGGCGGTTGGTTGACCTCATCCCTGTACATGTTACATTTATTGTTAATATCGTACTCCGAGCATGCTAATGACAACCCGCATATGCTAGTCGAATACACGATATAGCATACTTATCAAAATTAAAGGATATAGCGCACGGAGAGATTTCTTAAGGTTTTTAAATAGTTCTTAAAAATATTTATATTAAATTAATTATTTGAAAATAAAAAATATTTTTTATAATTTTAAGATATTTTATTATTATTATTTTGTGATTGAATACAAACTATGAAAAGGTTAATTTTATCTCTTTTAAAGGTTATTTGTTAGAATTTAAAAATATATTATAATTTTAAAAATACATAATATTTTAATGGCCATGTAGCTTAGGATATATACTATGCTAATGATTTTCATCAATTAAAGTAGATTCGCCATAAATAGCGTTGGATTGGGATAAGATCGCTAGTTGAAAAAATATTCTTAAACGCTATGATTCTTCGCTTTGCCTTAACTCTTGAGACTTTATCATTAATTCTTTTAGATGGCTTTGAGTAACACTACTTCAATTCATTTTGGAAACCTATGCAACCACTTCCCTCGGTATACGTATACATTGATTATTGACCTTAATGCAACATGATGACGTGGAGGATGTTTTGCGTTCAACAGTCTCGATGGATCGCTGACAAAAGGCGTCGAAAACAATGCAGGAAATTGTGTATTCTCACATACTGCCATTCAGGCCTGGAAATTGACGGGCTGTAGGACCTATTTACCCCTGTAGAATGTATTTGACATTTCATATCAGAAAGGTTGATAGGCATGCGAATTAAAACCAGTCAAATCTACGTCCATCCAATCTACTTACCTGTCATAATTACTAACATCTATCCATTATTATTACTACTTAACATTTATGGCTCAGTGATTGCTATAGTTGTTTTACAATTGGCTGTAGTTGTTTCACAATATGAGTAGTGAGTGGGGATGGTTTTTCTTTTTCCCTAGAATTTTTGTGGCAATGGCCGGCATCATTAGCATGTATTTATTTTTTTAATTGTTTTAAAGGCAAAATTATATTTAAGAATATATATTTTTTAATTTATTTTTATTATAATATTGATTTGTTTTTAAAATTGTATTTCATAATTTAGCTTTTACTGGTGTTCCATTATAATTTAAGTTTTAGGTGTGATTCTGAATTATGATATTCAAGAATCTCAAAATGGTTTACAAGTTCTAGTTAAAGCTTTGTCTAAAAGTTCCATTGGACATAAAATACAGATTAATAGCCCATAGTTTCTAAATTGGTTACAATATTTAATATTGCATCTAGAATATTTTGCTTCTATAGAATCATTTCTTAATTCATTATTTTGTATATTTTGGTTGCTTTTAACCAGGTTATTGGAAAGCTAGAGTGCCAATTGTCAAAATTATTAGAGAAGAAAAACAATGTGGCATTTGATGTTAGGTTTGTGATTTTCAAAGCATGCTAAACTTTGTTAGATATTTTCTGATTTTTTTGTCTATTGATTTAGGATTCTGGTGAATATTTAATATTTGATGGCTGAACTTATTCCTAAAGCATGCTAAATTGTTTCAGCAAGGAGACATTTTCTTAATTTCAGCTAATTTACTTCTTTTATTGTCTAAAAGTGAAAAAAGAGAATTGTGTATATATCTATTCAACACAATATAATATTGAATTATTCTGTAACAACTTATGTATAAACTGAAATTTATTACATAAAGATGAAATACAAAAGCACCATCCATATAAAGGTGAAATTGAGAATTCGAAGACCTCCTTACATGTAGGGGACTGAAAAATAGGAAATAGATATATGAGATTCTAACAGATATAGCTACTATTCTTTTAGAAAAATTTATGTCTTAGCTAGCCGAGTTGTAATTTTTCTATACTTATCCTTCCTAAAAGGAGGGTGAAAATTGATTATTTAGACTTGTTTAAAAGGACGATTGCTTCTAATCCAATTTAGATAGTTATATAGAGATTGTATTTTAAAATTTAGAAAATAATTAAGAAAAAATAGTTAAATTTACATATTTGACACTCTATGTATTTGCTTAAAACGTAAAATGATAGGCAATGAAAACATCAAACCGTCATCAAAATAAATTTGACAGACATGGAAGATTTGAAATTCCAAGCCTGTTGCCATTTGTTCGTTAGCACCAGGTGCTTATACTCATGAGAGAAAATTTTATTATTGGGGTCTGTTTTCTTAAAGCATTAAACTAAATATTTTGCAGAGATTTGGTTGTAAAATTGTTCCAAAGTCTTCATTCCTTGCTTATTTCCGTGCTGCAGGTTTGTCGAGATAAATTTGCTCAATATTTTGAAGTAGAGCTGCATGAAATTAAGCTGAGGGAGAGCAGGAAATTAATTTGTCAATGTTAATGACATACCTTCCCAAGAGGTATGAGGTTCGAACCAAGTTTTTCGATATCTTTTGTGAATATGTTTTGATGAGAGTTAATACATCGAGTTTATCTCCTATGATTACATCTCGGCCTTCAAGCACTAAATTCATATCCAATGAAGGATCAACATAACCATTTATCATAGTAGCTGCGCAGCAACAAGCAATTTGCAATTCTGGTAAATCACACAATTAACCTTATTTTGTGTAGCAAAGCTATTGTTCTTTTGGTTCCCATATGTTTTATTTTATTTTGACGAAGTGGAGAAATATTGTAAGCGTCCCCATTGCGAGGAAACAATCCTTGGAACATTTTCATGAGAAGCGAAAGAGATGTACTAGTTGGCTCTATTAAACAATTTGGAGGAATACAATTTTAATAAATTATCTCTATCTTTTAACTAGAAAATCTAATGTGATATGGATATTCCGGGCAATCTCAGAGTGGGCCGCAGGATTCCTTACACAACAGAGGCCATGTGAGAACGCCTGAGTCACATTACCTTTCCGGTGAAGAAAAATTGGGTTTTTCAGAAGTTACCCATAGGTGATTGCACTGTCGGAGAGTTTTGTGACTTCATGGTAAATTTGTGTTTTCTTCATCAATCTCTGGTTATTCCTCTTAGTTATTTTACTCAAATATTGTGTTAATATAAGGTATTATGAATTTTCAGAATTGATTGGTAGACAACTTATCTAGCCCAATCTTTGTTGTCATACATGTAACCTCCTCTTTTGGGTCTCCCTTTTTAAGCTAGGATCGCGCGCTTGGACTCCAGGTAATTTCATGCTAACTCTATTATCAACCTGAATTTAAATGTTCATTGGAGTGTTGGGGAAGTGTCTTCAAACCCCTCAGGACCTTCAGCCAGATTCCATGGGCGGCAACAGTGTTGGGAAGTGTCCCCAAACCCCTCAGGACCTTTGTGTTTTTACCTTCAGCCAGATTCTTACACGCTCTAAAGGGCACGCTCTAAAGGGGCACCCCAGGTTGAGAGTACTTTTTTTTCTCTATTCTCGGCCAAGGATTGTTAACTAGGAGTGCGTCTTCCTTCGACATTTATGCACAGATTCTTCTGTGAAGATTTACCCATTGGGTTTTGAAGTTCCGGTATAATAATTTGCCTTTCTACCAGCTAGTGTGGGGATATACAGTTATATTGTGATCTATCAAATTTCCTTTGGCTAAATTTTCTAGGCACAATGGAGATTTTCAGTTATAAAATTAGAGGATCTTATCATTACAATTCATGAATAATTTTCTTCTATTTGATTTTTGAATCTTTTTCTTATATTATCAGGATGAAAGCATGCTTATGGTAATAATTGATATGAACCTGAGCCTTGCAAGGCCGTTTTGCCTTTTTGCTTACTTAGCAAGCAGAGCTAATGGTCTGTCCATTTTGTATTTTAAGGATGAAGAAAGGTATGAGGGTTCCCTTCTAGATTTGGTCACATCGCCAGCTTCATCATGCTTTGGAAGAACACTCCCCTCAAGTATGATTCATTGAAACTCTAGCCCTGATTTTCACTTCTTAATTTGAGATATTAACATATACAGCTAAAGGATTTAATCACTGCTATTACCAACAAAAACAAATGCTATATTTTGTTTAACTTGAATCACATATATATACATTCTCTACATTCGGAATTCAAAGGTAGCTTCCAACTGAATTTGTATGAAAATGAGTTTTAACGGAATTAAGATAGATTATTTACCTCATAATTGTCTTAAACAAGGACTCAATTGCCCATTATTCGTCTCAATTTCATTCATCCCACTTACAATTTCTCTAGACGATGTCTGCCCAAACTGGATGCCTGTCAAAGCCACCTGTTGGAATCGAGCAACTTCTTCCATCTTGCCGGGAAACAAAGTGAATGAGTGCTTTACTCATTGGTGAAAACAATAAAAAGTAACCAACCAAGTAATCCAATAGAACAGAAGAAAAAAATGAAGAATGTATACGACATACAGGAGAGCTGGTAACAATTATTTGTACTTCATTACGGATGAGTGCATGCATTACACTTGTACACTTATTTATTCTTTCAATAATGTTCATGTCAGAGCTTGTACAGATCACATTACAATATTACAATATGGTCTTTTTGGGAACTGTCAACATTGCTACTCCCTACCCATTCACATGACACGAGGGTCACTGTATAACACAATAAACAAAGAAAATTAGTAGGTAAGTTAAAACTAACGTAAGTAAATAAATTTCACATTTTAATTTTAAACTTTATATTACATATCAATTTTTAATTTTATATTACATATAATTTTTAATATAAATTTTATATTTTATATTACATATTACATATAAATTTCAATAGTAATTAAAAAATAAATTAGTAAATATAAAATTAACTGTTAAAGATAAATTTGCTTAAATTTTTTTAAATTTTATATTACATATAAATTTTAATATTAATTAATAAATAAATATTAATTAAAAAAATAGTAAATATAAAATTAACCATAAAATAAAATGTTTAAAATAAATTTACTTAAAATTTAATGAAGAGGAATATCTATTTTCATTCTTAAAGATACCAAATCATGTCTAACCTTGGAACATGAGGCTTATTAATTTCTTTTTCATTGAACTAAGCATATAGATCATTTTTTAATTTAACTTTTTTCCTAAACTAAATCATACAAATCATATCTAACCTTGGAACATGAGGCTTATTAATTTCTTTTTCATTGAACTAAGTATATAGGTCATTTCTTAATTTGATGGAACATGAACCAACTTTTTATATGCATCTTGCATATTATTCTATCCTCTATCCATTTGCTAATTGCTCCGCCCTCCATTTTTTTTAATTCTCATTTTGATTAGAATTTTTCAAAATGATTAGAATTTTTAAAAATGAATAGCACTTGAGCCATTTCAAATATTGATTAGCATTTTAGTAATAAAGCACCTATCTTAAACTAGAATTTTAAATAGCTTGTATTTAAAAGTGTATGTTTATTATTTTAAAGTTGTTTTAGTAAATGTTAATCATTATTATTGTCTTACATGTTTTTATATCCACATTCCAATAACTTGAATGGTTACTATAATTATTAATATTTCATTAGGTGATATTTGATAGCTTTAATATTATTTTACTCAAAAGTAAAAAAGAACATATTTGTTTTACTTCTATCATACTTTGGAGTGTGATGGATATGACTAATATGTAAAAGAGAGTTTATTGATCAATTTTTTTTAAAAAGGTTTTGAATATTTCAATTTACACTTGTAACAATATAATGCTTTATTAATAGTTGTTGACACCTAGATTTCTCCATTTCTACTTCAACTTTAAAAGCATGGAATAGTGGTGCACTTCTCTATTGCTTTTAAGCTATGTATAAATAATACATTATTACAAGTTTCAAATGTTTAATATCTATTTTACCTTTTATCTATGAGCTATGTATAATTATTACATTAAAACATTATTAAACCATTACATTAAGCTTTGTTGTTAATTTCACTTGTTTATTATTAGATATATTATATCCACGGCATCTTAATATCAATAAATTATGTTAAGCATAGAAGATATGCTTGACAAGATTTATATGTGATTTAAATAAAGATTATGTCATAATTTTAGTGGTCTAGGAAACTTACACGACATATATATATATATCGGTTTAAATATGAATATGTAACCTTATATCTTTGACATAAATAAATTGATTTAATTACTGAGTCAAGATATGCATTGACTTTCTAAATAAATGGATTATTTAAAATCATTTTTATAATTGCAAATTTCTGCATACGTTGCTTTTGTTTTTTGGATTAGGTTACCTATGTTTTTAATGGATAGTGCGATATGTTTCTTTTGTTTTTAGAATTCATTGTGCAATAAGTTAAGATTTCCATTGTTTTTAATGGATATTTCATTCATTGGAAATAACTCATAAAATAGGGGTGGGGTGGAGTGATGTATATGGTGGCAACCAATTTAGACATTCTACAAGCTATAGAATTTTAAAGCACATATCTTACAACCTACGCTTTTACCGAGAATCTCGTTGCTTTCATTCGCACACTCTTCATGGTTTAAAAGGCCTCGAGTTATTGTTGTTCCCGTGATTTACCATTCGTGAGAGGTTCAAGTCTATGTGTTCCTAACACATCGTTGTCATCAACTAAATCAAACTCACCTAGAAAAACCAAAAAAACTAATATTGGAGTTATTGTGCGAATGATTCTATACTGGCTTTATCCACAACAACATTTGATAACCATATGATATACTCAAACGAAATATGGTTTTGAAAAGAAAGTGCCTTTTCAAGACATATTTTTGAATAAAGTAATGTCCATAATTTAAAATGTAGCTTTGACATATAATTTGGCTGGTAATTTTGGGATAGAATTTGACTTAAGGTTGAGATTGAGATAGAATTTGACTTAAGGTTGAGATTGAGATAGAATTTGACTTGAGTTTTATTGTTTATTTCTTTTACAAGTTGCATAATGTCATTAGCCTTTGCAAAAGCTTTAATGAATCGAGGGAATTACATAACACAATTGTCTTTGGCTCCGTTTTAAATAATGGGTACGAGTATGGGGGAATTAGAGAATTAGGTACATATTCGAGAGCACTGCGTAGGAATGATAATCCTTGGTGGGATGCAATAACTACACAACTTGTTTCCTTCTCACTAATAATATACTCTCTACAATGATTGAGTTTTTGTTCTTTGTAATTAATATTGTTACAAAGTTAATAATGTGTAGATATCATCTTTCATTATTGGTGTACAAAAAGTTCAAATGGATTCTAACATTGTTTCCTCTAAGGACACCCCTATGTTATCAATTTGAAATTCTCGACTTTAGGATATGAAAAAGGACATAGTGAAGTAACAACTTTGATTCTTTGTTAATTATTTTTCCATTTTTTATATGTGTGATATTCATTTTCGCTCATTCAAACCATCATATATTAATGTATTTCTTCATCATATCATTAATATATCTTGTATTTTAATTATATCTCTTTCTAGGGTTTGATTCCTCAAATACAAAATCTCTTCCATATAAACGCCATAATTCTTATTGTTTAAATACAAGGTATTTAATTTCTACTCTATAGCATATTTCCAAATTCCAAACAACTTCTTAACAAAGATGTAAATTTCCAAAGTTTAAAACAATCTTTTAACATTTGCGCAGGACATTACCACCTAGTGGCTCTTATTTAAATATATTTTTAGGAAACCTGATATTCCTTATAAGAAAAGGTTAATGTGTAAAGCTTTTAGGGAAGTTTGATGCTAAAAATAAAGAAACTCCTTTGATCATATTCACAAAATTAAAGTTACTTTATTTAAAGAAAGCCTTTAAAAATGTTTATAAAATATTAATATGACTTTTATTATTTACAGCATAAGTTATAAAGTAACTTCTTAATATTATCAAAAGAATCTTTTTCCAAAAGGAAAAAAATGTAAAGATATGTTAAGAGTAATAATAATGCCCTTTTACACACAACCTTATCTTAATAATAAGAAAATCAAGAAATTAAATGGATATTCCATGTGTATTCAAATGATATTAAAAACTTTCATGAAACATATTGATCAAGAATAAGCTTTTTTTTAATGAAATTCACCAAATTACCATAGGTATGATAAAAGTAATTATGTGTAAGGATGTGCAAAGACATGAAAGAATTACAAATGACCAATGATTGACTCATATGAGCTTTGTTAAGGGTATGCAAGTTTTGTTTAGTAACTAGGAGGCCAAACGACTCGAACGACTAAATGATAATGTGTCGGCAGAACAATGATGTAATGAAATGAAGAGATTATAAATTTTCATTGATTGCTTCAGTATCATAAAGTCACAAAACCATGATCACGTGAAAGGTAAGAAAAAGAACCAACCATGAAGTACTCAAATCCCAACCACTCAAGAAACCATAAGACCACCAAATCATCTCCCATGAAAGCCAAGTTAAAGAAAAGGAAGCAGAGAAAGTCAAGAATCGAAAGGAGATCAACAAACAACTAACTAAATCAAGCAAGATAAAATGAAAGAAAACCAAAAGCTAAATATTTACAAAATTCTAATGGGGGCCCCTTTATTTTGCGAAATAAAGGGGAAGTTGTTGGAGGGCCAACAGTGAGGTAGCAAGGTTATGCAGATTCTAAATGGGTGGGAAGCGCAGTGGAAAGAAAGAGGAACTCAAGGTGTTGCTTCAGCTTTGGATTAGCCATGATATCTTGGTTTAGCAGGAAGCAAACTTATGTCACACTCAGTGTTGTTGCAAATGTAACTTCGGAAGATATTCATTTGTATATTAATATTATATTATTATTGTACTTTTATTGTACCTCCATCAGAGATGTTTTTCCTCCATTCGGGGATGTCATTATTGTATTTGGTCATACTAGAATATTGAGGTAAAACCTCCATTGTAAGTCGGGGCAATAGTTCCCCAAAGGTAAAATGTAAATTGTATTTAAGTCTCCCTAGGAGAGGTAGGCCCAGTTAGGTAAGTGAGGTCTGCCCCATTGAGGAATTAGGTCACCCACACATAAAGTATAAATAAAAAGAGTCACTCTCTCATTTGGAAATCATGCGCACTCAAGCAAGTTCGCACCAAGTGAGAGAGAAGACAAGTTCGTTGGAGGAGAAAGAGAGAGAGTTGTAGAAGACATCTTATATTTGGTTTTTCTATCTTGTTTGATATTGTACTAGTGACGAATCTATTTCTGAGGAAGTTGCGAGGTTTTCTCCTTTATGGTTTCCCCAAGGAAAATTCTTGTTTCTTTTATGTTTTGTTGTGCTTGTCTATTTTTCAGTTTAAAGATATAACTAAATTGAATTAAAGTGCAAACTCTAACACTCAGTACAGTAGAAGTAGAGTATTATGTAGCCAATGCCACAAATCATGAAGCAGTATGGCGTTGGAAGCTTCTTGCATGACTATTTGATCAGGAGCTAGAGACGACCTTGATACATTGTGATAATCAAAGTTGTGTCAAGCTTTTGGAAAATCCATTGTTCATGACAGGTCGAAGCATATTGATATCAAATACCACTTCATCCAAGACATGGTAAAGAAGGGAGTAGTGAAGCTTCACTACATATCCATAAATGACTAGATAGACGACATTCTCACCAAGCCTGTGTCCAAGGAAAAGTTTGTATACTTCAGGGACAAGCTTGGCATGATGGAGAATATCTCCCTCAATGACAAGGAGTGTTGATGCATGAGTAGCATTGGACAAACATTCATCGTCGCAACCTGAGTCAAATGGCTAGTGGTTAATGGCCCAGACACCATGATGGTTCTACAAATGAGCATTAGATACCGTGATGGTTCTACATACGAGTGACATACATTCACGTGAGGTGAATGGCCCAGACACCATGATGGTCCTACAGACAAGCGGCATACATTCACATGAGATGAGTAAGCCAGCCACTATGATGGTCCTACAAACAAGTGATAGACATTAACGTGAGGTGAATGGCTCAGACACTGTGATGGTCCTATAGGAAAGCGACAGAAATTCACGTGAAGTGAATGGACCTGGCATAGTCTTTATCCAGATAGTCATGTGATTTGTCAAGGAGTGAGATATTTGAGATGCAGATGCAATACATATCCAAGATGGATTATAGACATTCTCACCAAGTGTGATGCTTAGAATTTGTTAACACTTATTATGATCTCCACCATGGAAGGCAGAGGAAAGCTCCCACCCAAATCCCTAAGGTCATCCATCGGTCGGTTGCATCAAGCAAAGCATCGAGAAGCCCAAAAATGGCTAAGTATTAGGCAGGTCCAAGCCAAGTGACCAAGCCGCAATGATAAAATGAAAAAATACAGGGGAATAGGAGCCTCTTCCGCAACCAAAGGTGATTGGACAGATTGGATCAAGGAGCGAATCAAATCTACGATAAAAATGGTGTTCCGTAGAGTCGTTTTCCCGCTCCCGCATTATTGATTGCGGATTGCGAAATGGCAATTTACCAAGGAGCACAAAGATGAGTTTCCACATTCCGCAACCCGCATTGCGGATTGCGAATTGCAGAAAAGAAACTTCCCAGAGCACTCAAAGATAAGTTTCTACATTATGCAACCCGCGTTGCGGATTGCGAAGCGACAACTCTTCAACTGGTCAAAAGTGTAAATTTCTGCATTCTGCATTCCGCATTGCGGATTGCGGATTGCGGAAAGGTAATTCTCCAGAAAGGTGCGAGGCCGAAAATCCAATCGCTGCATGTCACATGGCGAATTGTGGGTTGTGAAAAGGTCGTTGCGGAAAGACCGTTGCGGAAAGGATTGTTGCGGAAAGGCCGTTGCTGAAAGATCGTTACGGGAATACCGTTGTGGAAACGATTGTTACGGAAGGGAAATTTCGGAAGGGCGATTGCAGATCGAGAAAGGTTTCGTAGAGAAAGTTGCAGTTGCGGGGAATGGAGATTTTTGCAGGGAGATGGCACGTCTGAAAGTGGCAAGGGGGCCTGTTTCTGTTATCTGTCTTGATCAAACCTGAACAATCGTATCCGATGGATGAGCAAGTGGATTCCATGGCCCAATGGTGTAATGCCAGCACAGGGGATTCTCCTCCTCCACGCATGAAAGAATCAGAGGCTATTTATTCGGGCGGCTCAGCTTGAACGGCCTCATCATTACCAGACTGAGTTTCTTTTGATTCAGTTAATATATTTTGTTGTTTTGTAAGCCTATAAAGGTAAGGTCCAAATTATACCAAAGGGTTGGACGTTTTTGTTTCAGAGAGATTACTGCTCTGCTCTATATTAAACTCGGTCTCTTAATTCAATGAGCAGACCCAATTTCGGAGCTTGAGATTCCTGTGATGTGTGTTCTGATGTCTGTTATTTCCTTTGTATGTGTTCTTGCTTTGTATTTCCATTACTTGTTTACTTCTGCAGTACCTAAAGATCAAGATTACATGGTCTGGAATTCATGCCCACATGCTCCAGATGCATATGACTAGGCATTCCACCCTTTTCCTCTCGAAGTTGCAAGTTAGAATTCATTCTTAAATGATCTAGCCTTGTGGTCGAACTTGTCTCCTTCCTCTACCTTCATCTGTTGATTACTTCGACGTGAAAGAACCATGTCTACCTTGCCTCTAGCCCCTACAATTGCGGTCCAAATCTTCCATTGATGACATTAACCCACCGAAGTTGACTCCATGCCCAACTGTCCTCCTGTTCTTAACTCTAACCAACCAAAAACCCCTTTAATTCATTGTTTGAAGGTATAGCCACCGCTTCGATCAATATCCCAGCCCATTATAAGTTGCATCTTGTTGCTCGAAGCCCCAAAGGGACATCCCTCCTTGTGGTTGGAAAGGCTATTTTCCACCCGCTAAAGATTGGTTTGCAACATTTACCCCATGGTCTTTCCTGCCACAACCCAGGAAAATCTTGGGTGATAACAGCAGTGATGCAGAATTCCTCCATTGGAAATTCTAACCAAGTGTGATGCTTGGCAGTGATGCAGAATGTCTCCGCTCACTGAGAGGGAGTGTTGATGTTTCTCTAGGTTCCAGCATCGAGCAAACATTTTGCATACATTCTCCCAGTGGGGTCATGTGTGTTGACCAATGGCTAGTGGAAGATGGCCCTAGTGTAGCCTTGATTAGTCATGTGTGTTGACTAAGAGTGAATAAGGCTCAATGTGATTAGCCTTGATTAGTCATGTGTGTTGACTAAGAGTGTATGGGGCTAGAGGTCACATTGCATACTCTGTGAGGGAGTGCTTCGTGATAGAGTGATCTATTCTATTAGAGTGAGTTTACTTATTTATTTGACAGTGGATTTCATCCCCTTGTGAAGTATACAAGTCTAATCTAATGTTGAATTTGACATGGGCTCTAAGAAGTGTCTGAAACTTCTTAGAGTGATGTCAAATCAACATTAGATCTCTATGTGTGAATAGATGTGCATGTGAGGAGATGTTCATCAAGGACAACTTTTCTATTATGAAGAAATAACCAACAAGTCAAGTCAATCGTTGAAGAAGTCCTGGAGAACATTGAAGAAGTCCCAAAGAAGATTGAAGGCGAGAAGGCAAGTCGGCCTAGAAGAAAGAACAAATATGCCCTTTCAAATAGACAAGTCGGCCCCAAGAAGAAAAATTTATGTGAACTGAAGAACATAAATAAAGTGCTCACACACTTCATTTTCATCAACACAACAACATCTCTTCTCTTCCACTTGTGCACACTTTTCAAGGAAGGCCTAACAAAGGAAAGGAGAAAACAATGTTGGGTTCCTATCATCTACTAGTGGTTTTCTATTTATCAGGCTAGAGATTCGCTATGGTTTCTTGTGAAAGAATGACACACTCTTATGTTCTAGGGTTTCTCTCCATGAATGATATTGTACTTGAATTGGACTGATTTCTTCTAAGAAAGGTTGGTTGGGTTTTCTCCCTTTTGGGTTTCCTAGGATAAATTTCTTGTCTCTTATACATGGCTATCTTTCTATGATCATTTGTTTATGC
Source organism: Larix kaempferi (assembly GCA_027924585.1). Lineage (NCBI taxonomy): Eukaryota > Viridiplantae > Streptophyta > Pinopsida > Pinales > Pinaceae > Larix > Larix kaempferi. Next base: position 1,883,052 of record BSBM01001482.1, on the reverse strand, counting down.
TGCAATTTAAGTTGAAATTTCCAATGTGCAATTATTCAATGAAAACTTTGGGATGAAATGAATGCTTGAAATTATTGTGAAATAATTGTCAAGATATGGAAATAGATTAAAATTCAACAAGGAAGACGACATCTTTATCCCTAGGCTTGGAAAGGATGGTATTTTCAAACATGAAGACCAAGAATCCCTAGTTCAAGAAAGCGAATAAATGGTAAGTTCTCCTTATTGTTGTTTTGAAGATTCTTATGATATCTTGGGCCTTTTGGAAAATAGCATGATTCCTCTGTGTGATGAAGAAGAAAAAAACTATTGGAGGTTTCTTAGCCCTCCCATTTGTGATTCTTCGAGGGTCGAGAGTGTTGTACTTTATCTTTCAAGCGACAGATGTTCTGAAGAATATGTCCATGATTTTTCCTTTCTATACAGAAGCAAAGATATTCTCAATTAGTATCAGCCAGAGCTAGGCTTTTATCTAGGAATGGAACATCATAGAAAGGGTCAAGAATAAAATGAAGAAGCTCTTAAATAACAATGTCTGATTGAAAAGGGTGTTGAAAACATGGTTGGTGAAGATGTAGTTCATACTTCTCTGTATTCCCCTTATGATACTTCCCTTTGTTCCCCTTATGATGAATACTTTGGAGAAAACCTTGAAGAGGTTCATGGTAAAGTTTATCAGGTTGATAAGCATGTTCAAGAGAAGATTGTTGTTGACATGGAAGAACATGAAATAGATTTTATAGATGAAATCTTGGAAGATAATGAAGACGATAATGATAAGTTTTGGGTGATGAAATTTGATGGGGACAAGTCTCATTCATGTATTGGTGCAGTGCGATTGGCCACTAAAAATTTCAGCACCTTATCTTTGCAAGTGATTCCCAGAGCTCAAAATCAACTCGTTGAAATTCCCTAGAAGCATATGCTTTCGTTCTTTACCCTTGCAAGGTCATTTTAGAATCCCTAATAGTAGAAGTAATTTTCAGACCTTCACTTCCTGATAAATCTAAAGATTGGTAGATATTTTATGATGGAGAGCAACTGCACAGGTTTATGAACAACATGGTAGAATAGTTTCAACATCATTATGCATGGTTCCTTGCTACTTTCAAGGGTCACTAGGGAAACAAGCAAAGATCAGTGAGCAAGCTTATGTTGATGGTAGTTCCAAGCTTGGATAGAGGGGCCTTGTGAAAGGTGCCCATCTTCTTGGCAAGAATTTAAAGACATCCAAGTTCTTTATCTCTTCCAATGTTCCAACCCCATTCTAATAAAGGTAGTGACATCTACTCAACTCACTATTGACGTGGTTTTGTCTTGGACTATTTCCAAAGACAAGGCAAGAATCCCCAGAACGAATGATATGTTAAGGTGGCTTCACTAGTGGTATGATTTTACTTGACTCATTTCTCTCACCATGCTTAAAGTAGGTAGGTAGGTTGCATAGTAGATTTAGATTCATTTGATTTATGCATTTGCTTTTACTCATGCATTGCACCTATTCTTTATCGTTTCATTTTGATTTGAACAAGGCAGGACAAAAGTGTCTACCTCTGATGCATTTGACATAGTTGTTGTTAGATGTGTGTGTAGGTCTATAGTTCTAGGAGATTCTAGGTGATTCTCTTACACTCCCGATAAGAGCACATGTCTCGCAATTGGAGCCAATTGTTACAGCCCATATTGTTTGCAATATGCCTTTCAAGATAAACAAGAATGAGGGGGACTTTTTCCATTATAAAAGTCCAATTAGGGGCTTGTTTATATAAAAGTGTTGGTTTAGCAAGGCTCAAGACCCATGTTCTAGTCATGGTAGATCCTCTTGGTTTTCATTCCAGGAAGTGTTAGTTTAGTGGCATTGTTGGTTGCCCCTTGATGAGCGGAAGTCCCCTGTCATGTTGGGCCATTTGTGCCTGGGTTGGTGTCCAGTGCTTCTTGGGATGGGCCTATGGGGACACATGGATTAGGGGATCCTAGCCACACTCATGTTTATGCTATGTAGAAGGTGATTGAGGGTTGTCATACCCAATTTAACATGCCTCATTTATGCCCACTTGGACCTTCCTTTTCTTGTATGACCCCTCCTCTTCGTCTACATGTGCACACTTCATTGTGACATCATCTTCTTCAAGAGAGCTTTGACTTGATAAATGGGAGGATGTTGAGGGATCTCCTACATTGTCAGGATTATTTAGGGCATGACGTCCTCCCTCGACTCATCACTTCATTCGGATGAAGCCAATTGCATTAGTTTATCATTATTTTTAGTCTCTTGTGGTTTAGTCCTTAGCTTGTGGAATACAAACCCTAAATTGAATAGTTATTTTACTTTTTAGTGAGGTAGCATCTAAAGTTAGATAAGTCTAGGAAGGCTCATAGCATTCATTTGTAACAAGACAAGGGTTTTTCCCACAAGGGTGTAGACCGAGTGGCAATAGAATTTGTTAAGGCACTCATTGCGAGCAATGTCACAAGTTCAAACCTTGGCTTACCCATGCCCCATGTTGGCGAGTTGTGTGGGTGCACCTAGGGGTATAGTGGTAGCGAACGGGAATCGACCTTGTGTCACGTGAATACAAGCCTCGCCCAATTGTTGATTCCCCAAATACAAAAAAAACAAGACAAGGGTTCTAATTATGTATCATTTTATTTCCCTCTTGGTATATTGGAGCTTCTAAGTGGTGCACACCTCTCTCTATGGCAAGTTTTGCATGTGATGAAGGTTGAATGGTGCAATTTCTAGGGTTTGCTACTTTACAAGATTAATCCTAAAATTAGTTGTAATCACTTGTGGCGAAGGAGAACCTAAGAACTCTTTCTCTTGCTCTTTCCTTGGTTAATGTTGGTAAGATCTCTCCATTTTCTTGTTTAACGTTGCTTTTGAACCTTAAGCAAAATAAATTAGGGTTTCATTGGCATCTTGTTAGTCTGGCTTGAGGATACCTTCCTCTAAAGGAGCTCTTCAATGTGGCCCCTGGGATTCATTGTTTTCCCTAATTAGGATTTGGCTACTTTGACCTAGTATCAAGTTGGTAAATTGAGTAAGGACATTGACCTCGATCTCTAATTTCCCTAGGGTTGAGGACTAAGGTTATAAAAATTATCTTGTATATTTATTGCAAAATATACCAAAAAAATATAATATTGAAAAAACCATAAATATTACAAAAAATCATATCTCAAAAAATATTTGCAATTTTGAATTTTTGTTTGGATAGAAAAGTATGCCCTAGTTGAATTAATGGTGAATCCTTAAGGGTTTTCTTCCTGTGGTGGATTTGTGAGATTCTTAATGACATATGGTTATTAGTGTTTGCTTTTGAAAATCTGTTATTGCAAGTACAACAGGTATATTCATCATTTCAACCAAGTTTGAAGGCCTAAATAGTAGGGTTTTAGGCTTAGATTGACCCCTAGGGGTTGGAAGTTCATCGAGAAACGTGAAAAGCGAGACCACCATCTATTTGAGGGTTATTCTGAGGCATATACCAATTCTGATTTAAGGCCATGTCGTCATCCTATTGCATATACCCTCACCTCCATACCTCAAGGTACATCTCATACGGTGAGTTGACATTATTTTGACCAATTTTTATCAAGTTTTTGGATCATTATTAACTGCTGCAATCTTATAACAGTAGTAAAAAATTCAAGTTATATTTATTGGAATCCGTAGTTAAGTATTATAACTCCTACCCCTCTCCCAATGTTTATGCTCATTGTTTTGACTCCATACAATATTGATCTTTGTTGAGAGGTTTTATTGGGAAAGGTGTTTGTGTATTGTTTAAGCAACTACAAATATCTCCATCAACATTAGGGACCCCCCTTGGTCTTAGGAGTTGATCTAAAACATTAAGAAGCTAGGTCGTGGTAACATTGGGTACCAATTTCTCTCATGCTTACCAACTATTGCATTGGGATTTGTGACCTTGATCAAGGGTGTTATTTTGAGCAATAACAAGACTAACAATTGTAAAAAAATTGTGCAATGGGATAAATAGAGTTTGGCAAAAGGAGACAATGAATCCCATGTCCTTCATAACCATGCCAAGATTGTTCAAGAAGCATGGTAATGAAAAAAAATCTTAATATATTTGGTGTTTTACACCCTAAAAGGTCTTCTCCATTAAAAAATGGGTGTAAAAAAATATGTGATTGTTATTATTTTTCGTTATATTGGTTTAACATTGGAATACATACAGATAAATTTGGAAGAGTTAAATATTTTTAAAATTTTGTTTTCAATGTTAGAGCAAACATGAATTTTGTTTTCAATGTTAGAGCAAACATGACTTTGAAATGGTACAAATAAATTTTTGAATTTTGTTTTCAATGTTAGAGCAAACATGACTTTGAAATGGTACAAATAAATTTTTAATTTGTTTTCAATGTCATAGAGCAAACGTGACTTTGGAATGGTACAAATAAATTTTTAAAGATTAACATTTTTAAAGATTTGTTTTCAATGTTGTTAGGAAAATTTGACTTACTTCCATAGTGTACAAATCAAAAGTTCATTTTATAATACATTTTTTTTGAAAGATCATTATTTGTGATTTTTAAAGATTTAAACATTTGTAAAATTTTGTTTTAAATGTCCAATGGATAAACCAAAAGTTCATCTTAGAAGACTAGACAATTTTTTTTTTAAATAATATTTGTTATTTTGAAAGATTTAAACATTTTTAAAATTTTGTTTTGAAAGAATGACTTGCACATGGGATACAAATCAAAATTTCATCCTATTATACTAACCCATTCTTTTAAAAAGATATCAATATTTAGTCTGAATGCCAAAGAGTAATTCTAAGATTTTAACTCACATCAAAAATTCATCCTATAATATTGCCCATTCTTTTTGGGAATTTCAAGATTTTAACTCACACCCAATACAAACATAACAAAAATTTCATCATACGATATTAGCCAATTCTTTTTGAAAGTAGAGTAATTCTACAAGCCTAAATCCAAATCCTAGGCTCTATCAAATGCCGAGAGAGATCAAATCTCCCAAGGTGCAAACCGCTCGGGTATTGCACTCAAGGAGCTATTCAAGGAGAGATATTGCACAAAGTAAAAAATAATCAAATCAATATCCATCTTATCTTTAAATCTTACTTCTTTATTTTATTCCATTGATTATTTTACTTTTTTTTTTTACTCGACAAACTTACATGATCTCCCTCATATTTATTTTTTACTTTGTATTATTCTTTTTTGTTTATGGCCGACATAATATTTATTACTTTTTACTTTGTATTATTCTTTTTTGCTTAATTTGTATTATTTTGTTACTCCACAAACTTTACAAGATCTTCCTCATATTTACTTTTTATCTTGTATTATTCTTTTTTGTTTATGGCCGACATAATATTTATTACTTTTTAATACAACACTCACATGTTACAAGATCTCCCTCATACTGGCAGATGCACACTACTAACCAATTTTTTTTAAAAGTATATCAAAAATTCATCATACAATATTAGATTGAAAGTAGAGCTAAAATTTTAACTCACACAATATTAGCCAGTTCTTTTTGAAAGTATCAATAATTTTTCAGAACATAGGGTAATTCTAAAAAAATTAATTAGAGTAATTCTAAGATTTTAACTCACATGAAATACATATCAAAAGTTCATCGTGCATACAAGATTTAGTATTTATTTAAATTCCATTTTGAGTGTCAAAATGTCATAGGGTAATTATAAAAGATTTAGTATCTATTTAAATTCCATTTTGAGTGTCATTGGGTTATTCTATACAGTTCAAAAATAAATATTTTTGAAAGCTATCAATATTTTTAAAATGACGATTATGATTTACCCAATATTCATTTTTGTTTTTATGTTGATTGTGATCCACCCATTAGATGTGGATAAAGATCCATCCATAAAATCTCTTGGACCTACCTTGTAAATCTTAGCTTAGGTTATTAGTTACTTATTATTATAAGCTTCAACATGGCTGGATAGTAATACACTGAAACACTCATAAAATACACAGCAGAAAACAGCCACATGAAACACAAGAATTTACCCTGGAAACCCCCTATCTCTGGGCAAAACCAACAAACTAGTTCTTTTATTCTTTTTGGTCACTACTGGACCGAAATACAAAGACTCACTGCTATAGCGCACCTTCGCTAAAGCTCACTACCACACATAGACCCTTCTCCCTCTCATAGCGAGTGAAGGTCCCTTGTGTGTGTAAACAATGACGTAGGCTTCTTCTTTTATAACACCCAATACATGCAAAACCGTGAGAAAAAAACCATGTGCCACCAAAACTATGTGCTAGATTTTCCCTCAAGACATAAACACACAAAATCACCTTTCCTCACTACAAAAAATCTAACATACCTTTGCGTAGAAAAGATATGTCACCCAATATTCATTTTTTGTTTTTTATGTCGATTCTGATCTACCCATTGGATGTGGATAAAGATCCAACCATAAAATCTCTTGGACCTACCTTTGTGCAGAAAAGATATGTCAACTATGATAAAATCTCTTGGACCTACTTTGTGCAGAAAAGATATGTAAACTCTGATCAAATCTCTTGGACCTACTTTGTGTAGAAAAGATATGTCAACTCTGATAAAATCTCTTGGACCTACTTTGTGTAGAAAAGATATGTCAATTCTGATTCACCCATTGGATGTGGACCAAAGGATGCGGATCAATGATCCATCCATAAAATCTCTTGGACCTATTTTTGTGCTTATTTGTTAGGCATAAAGATGTTGATCAAGGATCCATCAATAAAATCTCTTGGACCTACTTTTGTGTTCATAGGTTAGGCATTAATAAATTATCTAAAATTAAAATAATAGGAAAAGTTTGTATTCTCATCATCTCTTAGAACTACTTTTGGGTTTATTTGTTAGGCATTAATAAATTATTTAAAATTAGGCATAAGGATGTTGATCAAAGATCCATCAATAAAATCTCTTAGACCTACTTTTGTGTTCATAGGTTAGGCATTAATAAATTATCTAAAATTAAAAGACTAGGAAAAGTTTGTATTCTCATCATCTCTTAGAACTACTTTTGGGCTTATTTGTTAGGCATTAATAAATTATTTAAAATTAAACCTATTTTGTGCTTATTTGTTAGGCATTAATAAAAGTTTGCATTCCCCTTCATAAAATCTTTTGGACTTACTACTCAACCTTCTTTTCTTTTTTCTTCTTTCAGACAAGTAAAATTTTACTTACCTATTCTTTTTTCAAAAATAATATATTTTTATTTGATTTTTTTTTAAATCCATCTTTTCTTTTTTCTTCTTTCAGACAAGTAAAATTTTACTTATCTATTCTTTTTTCAAAAATAACTATTTTTATTTGATTTTTTTTAAGTCCAATGCTCTAAAACATCATAAGAAATCATAAAATAGGATAAAAACATTAAAATAATTATTTTTATTTGATTTTTTTTTAAATCCAATGCTCTAAAACATCATAAGAAATCATAAAATAAAATAAAAACATTTCAAAGTAAAATTCTATGATCAAAGTTCCCATTAAACAAGTAAAGATATAATTTCTAACAAAAATCTTACCTTTCTCTTCTGATTAACTCCAATGAACATTATAGCCGAGAGAGACTGAACATTATAGCCGAGAGAGACCTGAGGCCCATAATGAGGATTCAAGGAGAAAGTGAAGGTTGAAATGATGAATGAAAAAAAGTATTATTTTTATTATATAATGTATCCTTATTTTAAATACATCAAACATTCATCCCACAATTGTAATGACCCTTTTCAAGAATTTGGAAAAGTTGCAATTTTTGGTCCAATTTAAACCTTAGACTAGTGATGACTCAAGTGATTCTAAATAACCCCTAAGGCTTTCGAATTGGGTTGAGAGTGTTTGAATGGTATTAAGACATAAAAATGAAGTTAATGGGTGCTTAGACACTAACCAAATACTTATGCAACCTTCATTTGAATTTAGGAGAAAATGGGGAAAATTAGTAGTAATATCGATTTCAATCCCCCAAGGGTAGAGGTCACTAATGACTTCCCAAATGCAGTACGACCCTCACAACTTTCAGAAGAGAGATATGGATTAGTTAAATGACTTCAATGGGCACCCAAATGCATCATTAATCAGTTCCTAAAATCTGTTGCAACTCCCATAAAATCGAGCCTTGTAAACATGTTCATTACATAGGGGGAAATGTGAGAAAACACTGTAACTTGCTATGAAATTTGAGATAAATGCCCCAAGGCCCTGCATAATATATATGAGACTTCTTCAGTACATTAATGGCTTCCCAAACAGCATTAAAACCACAAAGTTGACTGAAACAAACTGGTACAAAACATCTTCAAGCTCTTACAACGAGATGTGTGGGAAAATGGCAATCTTCATATATAGTTTGGCATTTACACATAGTTTCACTTGGAGATTCGATTTGAGGTTCATGTGAGCATCAAATATAGAGTGTAGACATCATATTACAAATAAATGGGGCCCCTTGAGCTTCCCCAAAGAGATCAGCATCTCAACATATGCGACATTCCTCCAAGAGCAAGAATATAGAGAGAAAAGTGAGAGATGTTGAAGAAAGTTGAATGAGAGATGGTCACGAGCAGCACTGGAACTTCAATCTACAAGTAAATGTCTTCATACAACTCCAAATGAGAGGTCTGAATGGCCTCTCCAATGGCCAACTTGGATAGGAATTTCACACCTTCGAAATTGGCTCAAGAAGCAGGGGGAGTAAACACTCTCTGTGCAATGGACAAGCAAAGCTCTCCAACAATGCAAAGCAAAATTGATCAAAAGCCCCTATCCTTGTTTCTTCTTGTCTTTTATTGACCTCCCAAGGTCTCCATGGCTCGAATTCCCTCCAAGAGCTTCATCCCAACTCGAATTAGGGAGAGATTCCCATGAGAGCCACTTGTCCAACATTTCCTAGTCTTCCTCTTCCATCAATTCAAATGGGGGGAATCGTGGCTGCCATAAATCTCTAGTGCGCCCTCTTGGAGGCTAGTTTTATCCCTGACATGTCATATAGGTCAGATGTCAACAATCATGTCTGATCCTTGTCATAAGTGTCATAAAATCTTCATCATTGTTGTCATAGAAGCTAGGGAATCTAGCCCAAGTGTCACAATACCTCTAAGATGCCTCTTCCTCTTCCATGGGAGTTACTCTTCCACTTTAATTCGACCCTCAATGAGTCATGTCAAGTATAATGCCTCCCCAACTCCACAAGAACATTAGAATCTACCTTGGATTAGAATGGGTGAGAATAGGATGCCATGTGGCATGGAGAATCTTGCCTTGTGTGGGTCCCACACCACCTATGTACCCTCATGACCAAGTGCCACCTTATTTTCTTATTATTAATATTTCTTTAGCCCCTTTTAATATATATTTGTCAAGCTAATGTCCATTTGGGGTCTTATTGCTCCCTTATTCCAAGTCTCAATGTTTCCGCCCCAACCTAGGGAACTAGTAGATTGGTGGAATTTTCCCTTCATGTGATTTATTTGGATGGGGGCATTACAACAATATTGGGACATAAAATCTTAGCTCAGTTTTCATGTATTCGTGGTGGCATATCAAATTATCCCAGTGTTTCCAACTGTCTGAGACACCATTGCAAACTGCTGCAATATCGCATATGAAAAAATGGCACTACTACAGGTTGAATAGAATATTTCAAGATGCCCTTTTACAGGTTGAAGAGGATATATCAACACATTTTATGGAAATTGTCTCAGCTGGAAAATAACATGATGAGACCTTCAAAAATCTGGCCGAGCAAAATAAGCCAAGCGATATGGACAGTGGCATGTCAACCATGGCTAGGTACTTCTCTCATAAAAATACCATTGAAGTTGAATGCACACTAAAAGCTAGCCAACATTCATACATAGTGGCCCAAAGTATTTAAAATTTGTAGAGTGGCATGTAGAACTTTGTTTACAATGTGTTAAGAGTTTTTAGCTCGGACCGGTACTTTTACATAGGCTTGGTGTCTAACATGTAGAAGTGTCTGAGACAAAGAAAAAAGGTCAATTTGGGTGGTGGTATTAGCCGATGGTATTGGAGGGCTCATGGTATTGAACCCATGGTATTTGTACAAAGTGAATGTTGTAAAAGAGTTTCTGGAGAGTTGTAGATAAGTCATTGTCAATGTGTGTGAGATCATTGATAGCCACTGATCGTATCTAAGAGAGGAATTCTCTTAGAGGCTTAGTAAAGAGGGATTCTCTCAAGCTAAGATTGTTTGAGAGAGTGATCAAATCTAACAGAGAATATCTTAGAGGATTTAGAGAGAGTGATTCTCTCAAGCTGAGATTGTCTTTATTGCTGAGGATTTGGGCACAGTTTACGATGAGTGAATCAAAAGTCCAAGCATAGGGTGGATTCAGGGACGCCTTGGACTTAGGAAGCTACAAGAAGTGGTTTGAGGTTGTTCAAGGTTGTATTGACTCAGATATGATGTGTTATTTCCGAGAACCTGCAAACTACAAGTGTTGTTTTAAAATTTGCAAAAAATAAAGACATTGTTTGCTAGTTTTCCCCATGGATTGGGGTTTCCAAAGTAAAACATCTTGTGCAAATTCTATACGGTTATTTGATCTTTCCATTGTGCATCATTTGTTAACTAAATCAATGTATTGCTATTTCTAATTCAGTTTTATTGAGATTGTGTATAAAAATTAGTCAATAAATATTAATTAGATTTGGTTTATAAAAATTTAACATGGTATCAGAGCAGGGACTCTAAAAATAATCAATGTGATAGCACAAGTTGTCTATAGAATCTCAAGGGAGGAGTGAAGGATTTAAGTCTTTAGAAAACCCTCTTTTCAGCTTTAAGCAGGAATTTTGTTTGATAGAGATTTATAGAGAACTAAGACAGAGAGAAATTTACAGAGAACTAGGAGAGAGAGAGAGAGAGAGAGAGAGAGAGAGAGTGTACAGCCACGGTACAGACCACACAGGCATCATATAGCATGTGTCCGAGTTTTCAGTCGACAATGAGTTGAGTCAAGGGTCGTAGCTCACGCACAAAGGTCATGAGGACTTAACATGGAGACTACAGTTGTAGCCGCAAATGCACGAGCAGGCTCGTGGAGCAAATTCAACTGCAGTTGTCATGAGGACTTGACATGGAGACAGCAGTTGTCGCTGCAGATGGACGCGCAGGCTCGTGGAGCAAATTCGACTGCAGCACAGCAGCAAGTGTGTGGGTAGGCTTGCGGAGCAAATTCGACTGTGGCACTGTGCAGGAGCCGACAAAGCATGAACCGCAAAGCAGCAGCTGAGTGCAACCACGATAGGAGCCCGTGAGGCAAGACAAGCGAAGGTCATGGCTAGTCATCTGCAGGAAGGCAAGATCTGGCGATTGGGTTGTGAGTTGCATCACGGCAAAGGCTGCGTGGGCTAAGGACGACCGTAGTGTGGTCGGGTCGAGTTTAGCAGAGACGTTACGGCCGATACACAGAGTCTGGTGTAGAGATTGGGCCACGAGATGAGTCGAATCTGGGCGACGCATGTAGAGAGAAACCCATGAAGTAGAGGACATGACGCACAGCAATCAAGATCTGCATAAAAGAGTGAGCGACCACATGAAAAAATCCAGGTTCGAGCGTTGGATAGAAGGTGGCAGGGAGCAACGCCGCCAACAGCCAACAGTGCAGGCGCTGAGCAAATCCGTCAACAGTTCGAGTGGAGGAGCTACCGGATCACACACGGACCAACGTGAATCAAACGGGCTTATGGCTGAGTGCGGCAGATCGAGCGAGGTGTAAATAGTCGACGTGGAAGAATCAGGCGAACAGTTGTCAAAAGACGAGAAGTAACGATTCAGGCATGAAGACGTGAAGTCACCAAGAAACTCGAGCAACAGGAAATCAGTTGGCAGTAGGTAGCCACCAGCAGAAAAGAGACCACTAGTATAGTCAATCGTCGAGCAACTGTGAGGCCAGCCGACTAGGCAGGGAAGAAGTCGTCGAGCAACTAGGTAGGCCCAGAATAACAGTGAGCAACTGCCAAGTCAGTCGGGCAAAACTTTCGGGCAAGGTCAGGGCATCCCGAGACACCCAGGTCTCAAGAATCACGTGAAGGTGATTTGGCGAGATTTGGCTGATTTACAGAGTTTTTTTTGTAAGAATGGATTGTAGGTTCAACAGGGATTGCAGAGAGTTCTTTTTTCTAGATGGCATCCAGTATCAAGTATGAGGACAAGCTGGAGAGGATCTCCAACTACCTACAGTGGAAAGTGAGAATAACAATTGTTCTCAAGGAGAACAAGGTGTGGATTTCGTGAATACCACAGTGCCAGTGCCTACATCATATCCCATTTCCCTAGACATCCATGAGGTGAAAGAAGCAAGGGCACAGAGGATTATTCTGGATGAGGTGAAAAACCATTTGATACCACATTTGGCTGAGAAGAAGAGAGCCAATGAGATGTGAGATGCACTAGTAACCTTTAACAGAGTAGCAACCAGAACCGTAAGATGGTGTTAAGAGACAAGCTTGACAGCATGAGGATGACCAAAGGGAGAGTGTGGCCTCCTATCTCACCAGGGTCACACAAGTGAGAGATGAGATGGCAGCTACTAGCGAGACTATTCCAGAGTCGGAGTTGGTGCATATAGCCCTAGGAGGCTTCACCAAGCAATGGGGTGTGTTTGTGAAGTGTGTTGTGGGTCAAAAGAACTTTCCCTCTTGGGAGAGACTGTGGGATGACTTTACTTAGGAGGAGATCTGGGAGGGGTCTCTGAGTGGAGATCAAGAGAAGGACGATGAAGAGGAAGAGAACCTTGCCCTAGCATCCAAGAGCAAGGGAACATCAAAAAAGGCTCTACTGCAAAAGACATCTCTGTAGGCAGGAAAGAGAAGAAAGACACCAACAAGATGGATTGCTTTGCAGGCCACCAACTAGGACATATGCTAGCCAATGCCCTAACAAGAAGAAGAAAGAAGAAGAAGCATGTGACTACTACAACTGAGATGGATGAGTTTGCAGCGAGGTTTGAGGATGAGTTTTCACTCTTTGCACGTCTCTCTAGCTCAATGGCCACCAATATGTGGTGCTTCATGTCACATGGCTGGAGTACAAGACTATTTTACTAGCCTAGAGGAGCCTAGAGGAGCATAGCTCGAACTTTGACACTGAACTTGGTGACAATGCCAAGTACAGTCTAGCAGGGACAAGGACTATCAGGTTTCAGAGCAAGTTTAGGAAGCCATTTCTGGTGAAAGAGGTACTATATGTACCAAAGATGAAGAAGAATCTGATTTCGATATCAGCCTTGGAGTGCTTGGGGTATGTTTTGTTGTTCGGAGATGGACAAATCTTCATACTTTCAGAGAAAGTAGGTGCCCAAGATGCAACGGTGAGGCTTGACATCAGGGAGGGTGCATTGTACAGGTTGTTGGGACAGCCTATAATAAAGTCCAAGGGGAACTTAGAGCATGGGTCAATGTCAGTGACAGAGGGAGAGCGTGAGGCTTCTCTCAGCAGGCCTACTTCGAATGAGATGACACTAATGGATGAAGAGAACAGATTTCCAAATAAGAGTCCAACGCAGATAGCAAGATGATCTTCTAGTTCAAAGGGAGCAGCTACAACAACAAAGGATGTGATTGATCCTCGAGGAGGTTCTTCCAAAAGTACCTTCCTCGCTAAGAGGAAGTGTTAGACTTTGTAGCTCAAACCGGTACTTCTACATTGGCTTGGTGTCTAGCATGTCCGAGACAACGAACTCTCTAGATAGACTTTGTAAAAGTGACTTTTATAACACTTTATGTAAAAGGTCAATTGTATTGAGTGGTGGTATTAGCACACATGGTATTGGAGGGCCCATGGTATTTGAGGGTCCATAGTATTGAACCCATGGTATTTGCATAAAGTGAATGTTATAAAAGACTATGGAGAGTTGTAGATAAGTCATTGTCAGTGTTTGTGTGAGATGATTGATAGTGAGTAATCAGAGTGATCAAATCTAAGAGAGGTATTCTCTTAGAGGATTAGGAGAGGAATTCTCTTATGCTAAGATTGTCTGAGGGGGTGATCAGTGAGTGATCAGATCTAAGAGAGGGATTCTCTTGGATGCTTTGGAGAGACTGATTCTCTCAAGCTGGTTTGTCTTTACTGCTGAGGGTTTGGGCACAGTTTACAATGAGTTAGTCTAGAGTCCAAGCGTAGGGTGGATTCAGGGACACCCTGGCCTTAGGAAGCTAAGAGAAGTGGTTTGAGGATGTTCAGGTTGTATTGAATCAAATCCAATGTGTTATATCGGGGGAACATGTAAATGGTAAGTGTTGTTTTAAAATCTGCAAGAAAAAGGACAAACTGTTTGTTGGTTTTCCCCAGGGATTGGGGTTTCCAGGGTAAAATATCTTGTCCAAACTGTGTAGTTATTTGATCTTTCCACTGTGCATCATTTGTTAAGTAAATCAGTGTATTGCTATTTCTGAAGACTGGGTATAAAAATCAGTGAATAAATATCAATCACATCTGTTTTATGAAAATTTAACACAATGAAGCAAAAATACTAATAAATTTGTTATTGTTTTACAGCAGCACCTACATCGTCAAAATTGGTCACCCTAACGATTGTTTTGCAGCACCACTTACATCATCAAATTGATCACTCCAATGTTTTTGTTGTAAGAGGAGAGTATGATATATTTCTTTATATTCATTGTGGGATGTAAGCATAAGCAATTTGCAAAAGAAAGGTGTGCATGACATATGTACGAGCAATACCATCCTGAAAAAGGAAAAAATTAACCCGGCTGGCTTCTTTACACCATGATGTTTTGCATCAATTCTCAAAAGCAAATCATACCGTGAGGCTTGTGGCAGCTAAATTTAGAACAAAGGTTAGTCCTCTGCATAAACTTAAAACTTATATATATTCTTTCAATCCTTAAAAAACAGAGATTTGAAACTTCCTTTCTAGGGCCACCGATTATTGTCAATAAAGTCAATTGCCCTGTTGGCATCCATCCACGCATAAACCTTCATTTTATACAAATATAGTGCATTGGCCTCAAAAGGAAAGATATGCCAATATACATGATCCTATCTTCACTGCTTTGTGACACCTGAACTATTCTCTCTTTCGGTGGGCATTTTTGTTACAATTATTGCATTTGTTTGTATCGGCAAGCCTGATAAATTAATTTCACTAGGGGCTGTTGATCCTCGGGAAAATCCTTTATTTCTCCATGATGATCCGCCAGCAATGGTACAGAGGCATATTCTTTGTCCAATTTTTCCTTAGCAAGGGCATGTGTTGCTTTTAATTCTTCATTTTCGATTTGTAGTTGCTCTAGTTGAGACTTTACCTTATTGAGGTACTTGACAGTATCAGCAATGGCAAATGGGCTGTGTTCCATCTCTTCTTGGTCCTCCGAAATCTTGGTTTGCATTGGCATCCTGCCAAAAATGTCTTCAACTAAGGTTTTCAAGTCACCTCCCGTCTGCCCAAACAAATTTCTCAAATTTAAACCTGACTTTAAAATATACTTTTCATGCATAACAAAAACATTTTAAGACATCCCTGTTATTGTCAAAAATAGTCAAAATAATGAATATTACCAATCATAAACTAAATATACTTATATATGTATACTCACAGGAGAACAATGTGTTTCCCTCCTGCCGTTTGTGTTGTTTGCTTTTGTTCTTTTACGTGTTTGTTCATTGTCAAAAATAGTCGAAATAATGAATAATGTCAATCATAAAACTAAAATGTAGTTGTGTATGAGGTCATGATCATTATTGTCAATCATAAAACTAAAATATGGTTTATGAGGTCACGAGCTGTGAGATATACTGGATCTCTCATTTCCCAGAAGGTAAATTCTGAATCATGCACTAGTCTTCTCCAAAGCCTCCAAAATGCAATTGCTTGCAACAAAGAAATACAAGAAAAAGGAGTCTGGCAGTTCTAGTTCAAACAAAGGAATAAAATAGAAGGCAACTTGGACTTGAATTAAAAGTTAAAACTCTGCCTAAAATTACCTCTAAATATTGCAAGTCCAGAATGGAAGCCTTAAAACATATTTTTAAGGTAAACAAACGTTCAGTGAGAGAAGGTTGATGCCAGTTACCGAATTGGAGCATCTGTCCACTAGCCTTTGGCCCAGGGACTCAAATACGTGGCATAATCAATAGGCAGCTGCCCTCACACTTAGTAGATTGGCTCAAATGCTTATGTAGGTTGTCAAACTTATGAGAATAAGAAGGCTAGAATAGGACAAGCAAAAACATTGAAAAAGGACAAGGCAAACTAGGAAAAAGCAGCTCAAAGGTAAACAAAATAAAATAGGAAACTTGCTTCTATTCTATAGTAACAAATTAGATTAACCACTTATTGAAAAGAGAAATGCATCTCAATCAAAAGAAGGGTGTATCCTCATCTTGATTGTTTGATGCAAAAGCTCCCACTTGTTCGTTGAATATGAAGTTTCTACCTGTCTTGTGTGAAGTCCACGTTAGAGTACAAGAAACACTAAACAACCTCCAATAGGATTCGGTCGGGTCATATAGCAACACAGTTGGATAGGTTCTTAGGACATAGCTCTTATTTGTTGCAAGGGATTGAAGTTGATTCTCAAATTGTTCCCTTTGGAGTCTCAGACCATAAGCCATAATCTCTATCCCTCATTGCGGAAGCTAATCTTAGGCCCATTCCCTTCCGTTTCTCCCCTTTGTGGATTTAGGAGGTTGGTTTTATGGAGTTGATTGAGAAGACCTAGAGGATGCCAATGAATGGGTCGGCCTTCTATGTTTGGGAAGGAAAGCTAAGAAGGGTCAAGAAGACATTGAAAGATTGCGCAAAAGACCCCAATGCAAGGCAGGAAGGAAGCATTCTAGAGATTAGAGGAGCACCAATCCATAATGGAACAAAAGGAGATTATGAAGGAAGACCTTCAGGAGGAAAAAAGCTCCATCCAAACCTCCACAAGGCATGTAGGAATGAGGAAGAGTATTGGAGGTTGAAGTCCAGGAGCAAAGGCAGGGGACCAAAATACCAGTTTCTTTCATAAACAAGCCCAAGCTTGTAAAGCTACAAATATGGTGGTGGAGATTTCCACGCAAGATGGGTAATGTTTGCCTGGATTTGAAAAGATCAAAGAAGCTGCTTATTTGCACTTCAAGTCATTGTCTACTGAAGAAGGGGCGTCGGACGAGAGGTTGGTTCAGGAATTCATCTCCGTGGTTCCTACCTCCATCTCTGAGGACGATAATGAAAAGATTATGCTCCCAATCTCTAGAAAATAAATAAAGCTAGCCATTTGGGATATGGAACCAGACAATGCTCTAGGACCAGATGATTTTTCAATCAGGTTTTTTCAAGCATGCTAGCAAATAATAAAAAGGGATCTACACAGAATGGTCAGTAAATCGCAACACTGTCTAAAAATTGGAGGGGCCACAAACTCCTCCTTTCTGGCCCTCATCCCCAAGGAATAAACCCCCTCTTCATTTTCTCGCTTTCGACCCATCTCCCTCTGCAATTCAACATACAAAATTACTATGAAAATCCTGGCCAATCATTCGAAAATCTTGATTCCAAAGATATTCTCGAAAAACCAAGGCAGTTTCATCAAGGGGAGATAGTTAATGGATAATGTAATTCTAATCCATGCAGCCATTCATTCCTGCATTAAAAGAAAAGAAAAAGGAATGGCTATCAAAATTGATATGGCCAACACATTTGACAGAGTTCAACATGAATTCATGTTTCAGGTGCTGGAAAAAATGGGCTTTTCTTAATCCTTTTCTGCTTGGATTAGAGCTTGCATTGGTTCTCCATGGATTGCTCCTCTTGTCAATGGGCAAGCGACTCCTTTCTTTCATGCCACGAGGGGCCTTAGGCAAGATTGTCCCCTCTCCCTTCTTTTATATATCATAATGGTTGACGCCCTCAGTAAAAGGCTTGAAGAGGAAAGGCAAAGGGATGAAACATTGAAATACCTAGGATTCAAATTGTGAGAGAGAGTCAACAACATAAATCACACTCAGATTGCTGACAACACTCTGTTGGTTTGGGTGCCTCAAGCCATGTTGCGATCAGATTTTAGAGGATTGAGGATTCTTTCAAGATTATGTATAGCATCGGAAAGCAAAGTGAATAACGAGAACTCAATTTATGGATGACATATTTCTCCAAGAGAAATGAGGGAGATCTCCAAAATCCTCGATTTCTTAAGGAAAGTCGATTGGGAAGAATTCAAGTTTCTAGGCCTGCCCATTATTCAAAAGACTCCCCAAAGCTGGAATGCCTTCATAGAGAAATATAAGTGAAAACTCCAAAGCTGGGGTGCAGCTTGGCTAAATCCAACAAGGAAGCTAGTATTAATTAAATCGGTATTATCCTCTCTTCCTATTTTTCAATTTTCTTAAATGCTAGCTCCAATCTCAATTCTTAAGGAAATAGAAAATTTGATGAGCAAGTTCTTGTAGAGGGGTGGGAACTGGGAAGAACAACAAGAAGAAACTTCATCTTATAAGTTGGAATAAGATTAAGAAACCAACTTGTGAAGGGGGGCTTCAGATTCAGGATCTCCATAGCAACAACCTTGCAATAGGAGCTAAAGTATTATGGAATCTTGTTTCAAGGGAAAACTCTTGGGTAAAACGAGTGATGAAACGAAAATATCTTAATGGTCGATTGAGATGTTTAGACTCTCCCCCTCTCCAACAAAATGGGACACGGGTCTGACAGCTTTGTCTCAAAGCCTGGAATTTTTTTCAGAAGCAATTCTACTGGATTCTGGGGAATGGAAAAAGGATTAATCTTTGGACAGATAGAACCCTAAATAACCCACCCTTGGGGGTGCATAGAAATCTTTAGGAGTTACAGGATTGGATGAACGAAGCTAGCTATAAAACTCTGTGGGATATGTTAGTTTGGTCTGATTCATCGGTAGGAGAATGGAGTGCCAATTTGGTCTGGTTGAGGAGTCTACAATGGCGGATAGCGAGAATAGCTCAGATTGTTGTCCATCCCATGGTGTGAAGCATCTCTCAACTGAGATTATGGTTCTGAAGCACAAGGTGTCGTCATTGAAACACCGCCTGAAATCCAACGAGTGGACTTATGAAGAAAATTTATTTTAGCTTGAGCGGGAGGATGCTCGAGAAAGGAGGGAGCATCAAGCATGACGAACAAGTCTGCCCGCAAAATCAAATCCCAAGGAAGAACAATTCAAGATTTAGAGCGGCGTTTGAGCCTCCTCGAGCACCAACTAAGCATAGCTTCAGGCAATTCAACAATGATTAAGCAGAAACCAGAACTTCCAATTTCACATAATTTGTCACATGTTTTGCAAGTGTCTTTCACTTGTTAGAAGTTCTCTTCAGAATTAATTGTTGTCAGATTCGTATCAAAACTGTTAATACTCCTAAATCAAGAGGAAATTTTGTCATAGGCAATAGTAGGATCTTAGTATTTGCTAATGATTTTGGTTTTCTCTATGACATAAACTCATGAACTCTCAGATGTAATTTTGTTGGATGGCTTAGCCACATTTTTAATTCAAAAACACTACTCGTTCTAGTTATTAAAAAAACAATCACAAAATAGCTAGAAAGAAAATACCAAAAGCGTAAAATGACTACACACACATGCAAGAAATTTCTCCTTCAAATCAGCTTATCATTCAATTAATGAAAGCTTACAAAGCAACCTCCATGGCTCCTAAAACTTAGTATCTACACAATAACAAATCACCCCAACCTAAGGTGTATGAGATGCTAAAGAGAGGTACGGCCTAGACAAATAATGAAAAATTAATAGTTAGTGTTATATAGCCTAGTGTACTGCCTATAGTACGATACTGTACAACCTACTATAGAGATTTGTTGTACAGCTCCTCCTGGTTGATGCACACTACTCTCTCTCTCTCTCTCTCTCTCTCTTGAGTTACTACAAAATTTGGGTTTGTTTTTTATTCCATTCAATTCCTAGTTTCATTTATGAATCTCAACATGGTATCAACATTGATGTGAACCTTATTCTCTCAATTCTTTTTGTTGAACCCAAAACTATTGGTCAATGGCACCTTTGTTACAATGAAAAACCAGGGTTTTCTTGGATCATTTCTTCTAGGGATTCTAGAGATATAAACTTTAATCTAGGGTTGTGCATTCCTTATAAGTTGTTATTTGGCACCTTTACCACTTAGTTACTGCCAATGCCATCATTCCTAGCGTTACCTAGGGTTTGGTACCATTTGGATCTACAAAGGCAAACTTTTACATCTTCATTCCATAAGGAGTGTTCATCCTACTACTATTGAGTAGCATGGATTCAAAGTGGTTGTTTCCCCATCTAAAAGGAGCCAAGTATCATTCTTGGGTGGATCAAATCATTGCCCTATTTTGAAGCAAAGGTGTACTTTACAAGGCGATCTGTTGAAGATGACAATAATGAGCTCATGCGTTTGAAGAAGGACAAGGCTCTTGGGTTGACCACTCTTTATGTCAAGAATGATAATAGGGTTAACAAAAGGGCGAAGGAAACATAGGATGACTTCAAAACACTCTTTGCAACAAAGAATAACACTCGAGGCAACTGCTATCACATCCATAGTAGCCGAGGCTACCATGTCTTCAGACCAGATTCCAGTACTTTTCTAAGCCAGTCCTTTCGCTATGAAGTGCACGAGATCGACAGATGATGAGCAACTATTCTATGATAACTCATATTTTCAGCAGACCCAAAGCATACATTTTCAGCCTTATGCCATGACTGAGCCTCATGACCTTAGATTTGATGACCGAGCTGGCCATTTTTTTCCATACAGAGCAGTGTGATGACAGTGCCCAGAGTTATACAGCAGTAGTGTTCCAATGGCAATTGATGGTTCAGATGATGGATACAGGTATATGACCCAGCAGGTATATGGTTGTGCTTTGGATATTCATGTTGTGCTCTTTTACTTATCTTGGTAGCTTGACTGGGTATGTAGTGGTCATGGTCTGGCGATATATTTATGTGATTATTGGTTGACTGTTTAGAGTAGAAGTGATTTAATTGCTTGGGATTAGAATTTCTTGTGTATACTCATTGGTCTCACCCTCTTAGTAGTATCAACTTGGTCATTCCCATTATTTATGGCTTGCTAGTTATGTCATCACTTGTCATTTTCCCCATCCATTCGTTATCTTCTGTATTTGGTTGTATCCTGACTTACACTTTATCCTGTAATATGGAGGACTTCCCCTACTTATGCCTCTATGTTGGATAGATTCCATGTTGTTATGTGTCTCGGCTCTGAGTTGTGCAACAGAACTTGTCGAAGCCTTGATCCTTCTAGGCCAGGAGAACTCGCTGGTGTTGGTTCCTGAGCTTAGGTGAGTTGGATTTCTAAGCCTTGACCTCTTGAACTCTCTGGTTAGTTGCCTCCGATGTTTGGTCCTGATTGTGGAGGTTTCCCCTAGTTGCCTGAGTTGTGTCAGCTAAAAATTGAAGCAAATTGTACTACCATCATTACATGCATTATTATGATCTATTGTTATATCTTCTGAAATGCAAGCCCATAATAATATAAAGTAAAACTGTGCTTTTAAGCACAGTGAAGAGGGCTATGAAATGAAATGTAAAGCACCCTGGATGAAAGCTTCAATTAGTTGTGCTTCTAAGCACATACAAAATCCGAAGGGTCGAAGGCCTAAAAAGCAGTGGTTAAATGTATGCTAAATCTAAAGACTGTTGGCCATGCTATCTGAAATGTAATGATTAATTCCTCACAGAGCCTACGAGTTGGGATGTGAGATGGAGTAAGGGACGGCTAATTCTAAGTGTCCCCTAGAACCTCAAATTACGGTTAACTGTGAACCTAGTCACGATGGTTCTAGAAAAGATCCTCACAGAGCTTGATTCAAGCTTGGATGTGAGCTGTAGAAATTTGTTAAAGTTGAATGGGCACTCTTCAAAAACAACTTATTCCATTTGTGAGACACTGTCATTCCTTGTGTGTTTTCTATCCAACATATGCCTAGGTAGTTTTCCCTTTCCCTTATCCAAAGTGTCACAGTGTTGAAGTTGTAAAGTCATCCCCTTGTCCTAGCCTTGTCTCTTCACCTTCACCCATTTCTAGCAAAATGGCGAGTATGCACTTGATGGTCTTTTTCTTAGTAATTTATTACTTTAATCTAGACTTATATTTGATGTTTTATTTGCTTAGTTGCCAGTATAATGCCACTTCATGCTTTAGTTTTGCTATTAAAATATTTAAAGGAGCATAATGCATGTGTTATCTATTTGTACTTGCAGCATCAATCAGTTAGAGCCTGGGTCATTATTTTGATCGGTTTTGACTTGGTCAACCCAGTTTGACCAAGTCAACCGCAGGATCCGGAATGAGTTGGACCGATGATGTACGAGATTGGTTATTTGTGGTTCTATGGTGCCCATTTGATGGTTTCATGGATCAGACACAAGTTTCATGTGATGGTTCCATGGATCAGACACAAGTTTCATGTGATGGTTTGACGGATTTTTATTATTATTATTATTTACGGACCATTATTTTTATTGATGCAATAGGTTGGGAGAGACTTGTTTAGGATTTAATAAACTCTAAACAGGTCTCTTCCAACCTATTGCATAACTGATCAACCTGTAAAATGGATTCTCTTTTCCACATTATTTTTATTGTCCGTGCATGGTTGAGCTTGCAAATGATTATCCAGGTGGTCACATGTTGTATGAATACTCATCCTTACTAGATTTGGACCCTTCTGAGTTCATTGGGACACTCAGTTTTCAGTTTCAGGCACTTACAGATGATATTAGGTCAGAGTATCACTTTATTACATATTTGCCATATAAAATGGCATGTTCAACATTTTTTATATTATTTTGGTTCTCCTAGGGTGCTACAGAGGGAGTATGGGGTCCAGCCACTTGTTATTACCATATTACCATGCTCCCAGACATTTGGTGCAATCAAATTGGTGCTCGGGGAACTTGGCAGAGAGTTACAAGCTTTTTATTATTTTACAAGTGATATTCTAGCAATAAAAAATGGAATAAATGGTCACTAAGGAAATCAATTTGGGCAAATGAGGTGAGGAATTGGCATGAGGTTTGTTCAGAGAATTTTTGTGATGCATCCCACACCTTCAGGCACAGTCTACAACTTCACTGGGGTCCACACGTCCCCCGGATTGTTATTTGGGGGTTTTATATTGTATTATTGGGACAAAACGTCCTAGTGATTTTTATCACTTAATCATGTTATATTGTTTTGATGTAGTTGGGACATTAGTCTAAGGAAGATAGTATCTCCTAGACCACCCCAACAAGTTATTATGTTGTGTTTCCTAGTCATGTCATGTTATACATCCCCCCTAGGGTGTCATTGAGGAAACACGTCCCCCTCACTTAGAGTGATCCATGTATTATTGTTCCAGCTCATCTTAGCCGTTGATTGTTATATTTATATCTTATGATCTAAACCACTCATTCAAAAAGTGGTTAGGGTTTTGGTCTCTCTCATTCCTATTTAAAGAAGAGACCCCCCTCATTGTAAAGGGACTTTGGCTCTTCGAATTTCATAATAGAAAGAATATTTGCAGAGACTCTTGGATTTTCTTTGTGGGATGTTCTTAGATTGTGATTGGAAAGACTATTTCTCTTGGCATTTGACAATTTGTCATGGATCCATAATATTTTTGTGGAAACAGTGTTGAACTGCAAGAACGCAACTTCATCTTGGACGTTTTTGCAAGGGTCCCTCAACTCGTTCGTTTGAAGCCAGATAATATCAGGGGGTTTTCAATAGTATCTTTGATCTTTGATTTCCTTTTGATATGTCTTATGCTTTTACAGTCAATTTTTTATGACGCATCAAATCTAACCTCGGTAGTTTGCTTGTGCAGGAGAGAGGGGCGCACTTGCTTCCTTGGGAAAATCGTTTTCAGTTGGATACTCATCCAAATCACCTCAAATTGATCGAGAAGGGATAGATCATCACTCTCAAAGCATCTGCAAGATTTTCCAGGTAAGATGTACACTTAATCTTTTTGTTTGAAGTTCTAAACCATTGGCCATTGATAAAAACTGTTGAAACCCTAACTGTTATTTTTTATAAAAATTCTCTAGCTCATTTAACTTGGAATATTGGCGAAATATTTCTGGGTTTTACACTTTAGGCCTAGCCCAAAGTGCGTCCTCAAGGGCGTCACCCTTGAGAGACTCTATCTGCCCCTAATCCCTAGGCATTGGTCACTCATTATTGCGCCCTCCTTGATTTCTGCCTCTTTTTCTAGGTTGTTTGAGTTTTTGTTTGGCTTGTGAGCTCAGATATTGTCTAATCCTACACCAAGTCTCATCTTAAGGCACTAGAAAGCCTCATTGTGATCTAAGCCCTTCCACCTTGGACACGCTTCCCAAGGCAGAAGAAATCTTTCCCATTTGCTAGTGTCTTGATCCTGGATCTAGTTGTTATATTCATAAGTCACTTGTACTTTCATATTGGGTCAACATTTACATCCTTTATGCCTCTTGATCCAAACTTAACTCACCTTGTGACTTCATCCATAGATCTAGGGTTTATCATACCTTACACCTTACGTACTCTAGCTTGCTTGTTTGATCTGGTGTATTGGTTAGATCTCTCCTATCGGGAGTAGATCTGGGTCTCCCACATTGCTATCTAAGGCTTGGATAGCATAAAGCGAAGAGTGCCTCGATTGGCATGACAACCAATCCATCTGGGGATCGAGGACCTCTTTAGTTGCCTATCTCCTCTACCGTCCTGTATAGGATCATCTTTAGGGGTTGTGTGATAACAGCAACGAACTTGAAAAAGTTGACATTGAACTCTCCAACCTCAAGATAGGTGACTTCAACATGATTGAGAAGAATATTGCAAGGTTTACAAATCTGTATGCTAACATTATTCATAGAAGAGGAAAAGGCAAATCAGATCCAAACTTAAGTATTGTTCTAAATCTCCAACAGTCAAATCTTTTCTCTTATATTCTACAACAATCCTTCATTTGTCAAGAATCCTGTAACTACTATGCTTGAGGTTTTTCTAATCTCATTAAGCATCAAGTTACTAATATGCTTGAGGAGGTTTTTCTAATCTCATTAAGCATCAAGTTACTTTGAGGAATATCGGAAGATTATATCCTCGAGATCAAGCCCATCCAAACATTATCTCAACCCCTCTTAAATCTAAGTTTGAACAAGGTAAAAGGGCATAGTTGAAATCCTCCAAGAAAAAACAGGTTATATGCAGCTACTATCATATGGAGGGCCATCCCTTCAAATATTTCCTTGCTCGTCTTCAGAAAATTGAAGAGCTTGAAAGATCTATAGTAGGCACTAAAGACCTTTTTGATGAGAATGTTAAATCTCTTCATAGTGCTTATTTGGTAGTACACTCTACACTTTGGTTCTCTTCTTCTAAAGAAGAGTGGATTTTTAACTCTGGAGCTACCTGACACATGACCAAACATGAACACCTTCTCTCTAATTATACAGAGCAGCACAGTGGAGAAAGCGGCACTTGGTGACAATTCAGCCATACAGGTTGCAGGTTGTGGTGATATCATCATGGATAGAGCTAAGATTGGAGATGTTCCTTATGGGCCAGGTGTTAGACCAAATCTTCTTTCACATTACAAACACAAATAAAAAGGTGAAACTCTAGCTGAATCAATGGAGATGGAACTAGAAAGGTGAACAGAGTACAGACCATGTTTTGTTTTAGCTGGTAAGACCTTTGTTTTGGAAACCAAGTTAAGGAAAAACTGCTCCATATTTTTTCATTACTATGCTATACAATCCGGCCATAGTCTTTTCCAATACAAAAACTAAGTATTATTGTGAAAAAAAATGTTGAAACTCAATTGATGGATTGGTTGACACTTGAATTATTTGAATCTAAAACTGAATTTAAATCATTGTGATTTACAATTTTACAATAATTTCAATTGCTTTATATATATATATTATGGGCAGATTTAACTAAACAAAGAAAAAATCATAAACTTTATTTATATGAAACAAAGTTGCATTCCGCATATGCTCAGAAGCATGTCATATATCACTCACTAACTGTTCAAAGATTCAAAATATCCTTCCCAACCTGTACAAAAAAAGAAACAGGCCAAAATCCTCAAAGAGTCAAAACATAACCACCAGTTCCCCCAGAGACCCTATATCCTGCTTGTACATCCAATACAGAAAATCAGCCTGAAGCTTATTGAACAGCATCATATCGTCTGGTTTCTTAACATATACTGGCCATCCAGGCAGCCCCCACTACAAAAAAAACTGTGAAGCTACTCACAAATCCCATATCATATTAGATCTTTATAACCATAATTAACAAACAAATTCAGAGCACAACTAAAAGAAAGAAGGATGGTCATATTCTGCCAGCTGATCATCCACTTCCTCCCAAATACGCCAAAACCCAGCATCCAACATAATACCATCCTTTCATAAGCCATCACCCAAAGCGTTCCTTTCCCTGAAGACATGGTGAAAAGAAATAGAATCAAAATGAGAAATAGGTTGGATCTCCTCATCCATGGGTCTCAAAATGAAATTATCTAAAGCATAAAGGCCCTTATCTAATTAATCACAAGAAGAGAATCCCCAGAGATATTTAAATCCCCAGAGATATTTAGGGATTCTGAACACCTTTTTCAATTAAAAGAGATATGAGTAACTTTAAAACCATTAATTCTTCTTTGTTATTGAACCTCGTTCCTTAAACCTGCTTTGAATTTTACTGAATGGCCTTCCCTCACATATAATATACCACCAGCCCCACAAGTTTTGGGATCACCTTGTGCTGCTCCACCAAAGTAGGCCCTTGCCCTGATCCATCCACCTATTCCACAACAATATTCCTAGCAAGAATTGCCTGAGATTATTTATTTGTTTAAATCATCTAAGTACGTTTATGCTTTGAGATGCACACTGTAGAGCTGGAATATGCTTATCTTCAAATAAACTACCATTCCGAACAATCCAAAGACCCCAAGCAATAATAATTCATGTTTTCATTACAAAGCCATCGGGCATCCTTCAAAAGAATTCCCATTCCACCCAACACCACTAATACCCAGCAAGGACTCAGCTTCTTTCCAAACCTAGACAGAATAAGGGCATGATACAAGCATATGATATATAGTCTCCTCCGATTCCTTGCACAATGAGCATCTACTAGGCCCATACTAATTTCTCTTTTGTAAGTTGTCCCATGTTAGCATCTTTCTCTAAGAGCCAACCACATGAAAATCCACGATTTGACGGCCCACTTAAACTTCCAAATAGATTTCAACCACTACTTTAGCTATACAACTAGAGCTTCCCTCACATAAAGCTTTATATCCAAGTTTAGGGGTATAAAACCCACCAACTATATTTTTTGACCACAGAAGTTCATCCTCAGAATCCTTAATATGTACATGATTCCTCCTCAAGGAAGCAATGTATCCATTCCAAGCAACCGCATCCTCATCAGCCAACCCTAAACCATCAACTGATAACCATTCTTGTCTCCAGATCAAAGAATTATCATGATCAGCCACCTGCTTAAGAGTGAAAAAAGTAAAAACCATTTTCATGTAATAGATCCACCAAAGTCTCTGTGAGCCTATGATTACCATTACGCCCTATCCAAGGATCCATTCAAAATCCTACTCAGTTTCCCCTAGCCACTCACCATACCAACCAGTTACCAATCAGGGGAAAGGCCAACACAACTGCCTTTCATACAATGGAAGCATTGTGAAATGATTTATGAGGCTTTCTTAACCACTTTTCAAAGTCATCAAGCAATTAAATTTTTGGAATACTGCTTGATTCCAAAGCCCATTCCCATTAATCAATCTCCAGCCGCATTCCCAGCTCATTGGGTACAGCAATTTTCTTCCAGCTGACCCAAGGAATGCCTTGCTTATCTTTGCCTCCCATCCATATGAACCTGAAACTTATTCTTATCCTTTCAAGTAATTTTTTCGAATATAAGCTGCGACTTCCAACCAGATCACCTCCAAACATATTTGGCAAGAACTAATCAATCCCCTCTAGAGAGCCATTTATTGCACCAGATAGATAGCCCTTTCTCAATCTTTAACACCAGCCAGACCCAATACCTTACATAGTAATCATTAGGATTTAAATAAAAAACAGATATTTTAAGACACCCTAAGGTGGACCCTGATTAAAAGGATAAAATTGTCATATGAAGCTTTCATTCTCAGTATATATATATATAATGTCTGTGTGTAACCTAACATAACCCAACTCCTGTTTCAAAAAGTGTCATACCCAAACTCATAACCACATTCCCATGGCCTGGCAACTTACCTTTTCATGTGTTTATGTGCAAAAAGATTAATCTGAAGTGAATCTCTTTCCATCCCTGACAAGCATATATGGAGCGTTCTCCAAAATTCAACAGTTCTATCCAAAAATACCAGTGTTACAAATATCGGCGATTTATCGCCGACATCGCGATAAATCGCAATGTCGATATTATCGGTAAACATTGGCGATATTTAGGGCGATATTTTTGTAAGATAAAATTGCAATATTAACGCGATTTTTCCTAAAAAATCACAAGTCGATGTTTAAAAATCGACAGTCCGCCGGGCATGTAAAATACGGTTTTTTTTGGGCATTTTCTCCATTGTTTGAGCTGCGGGCTATCTTTGTTTGTGCTGTGAACTTGTGTGAGCCGCGGACTAGGGTATTGCTGCTATTGCACAAGCCTTCCTGCAAGTATGGATTTCTATGGTCGCGAAACTCCAGATTGATTCGCGAGGTAAGATATAGCAGTGCCGCCCGTATCTCCAAGTGTAAACGCATATATAGTGTGTAATTTGCAGAACACTCGGCGGCGTGCAAAGTGCAAACACCTGGCGGCAATTAGCAGCAAGAAGTGGGAAACTCGAACCTAATCAAATGCTCTATAGTCTCGACGGTGACTAACCGAATAATCTCCAGTCCCGAGGGTGACTGTAGTCTGTGACCGTGACCATACTAAAAATTTAAAATGCGATTTTATGGATAGGTGCTTGTAATTCTGTAACATGTCTTAGTTATAGGTTATAAGTTGTAAATAATTTATTAAATGTTTTTTTTTATGTATTGTATATTAAATGTTTTGATTTATATATTAAAATTTTAAATGTTATGATTTATATATTAAATGTTATAAAGCATTACATATAAATATTAAATGTTATTTAATATATATAAAATAAAATAAAAACTTTAATATATAATATATATAATAGTAATGCTTCTCTTTGAGCTGAAAAGGAAGCACTTTCAAAATATATATATTAAACTCTTAACTCTGTATTTTTATTTCACTCCAAATTCTGAATTTTAACAAGGTTATTACGAATATATTAATTCCTTACCTCATTTTTTACCTTTATTGATTTTATTACTCATTTCTTAATTTCTTGCTCATTTGACGCACATCATTTTGAGATATTTGAGTTAATTTTAGGTTTTGCACTTTTTAAAAGCATGGAGACTAACATATTTTTTGTAAACTAGCCATAGTTTTTGAAGACACCATATCTTTGCATGTATCAGAGTGTATTATATGTATATAGACGAATCTAAAGGCGAACTTCATTTCGATTCTCGAACCTCATCCTAAAATTCAAAATACGTCTTATAACATCTTATATATCGGTTTTCTTTCCATATTCATGTGGCAATGTGCTTATTTGATGTTCTTGTTGCTTTAAATGTTTAGAAAATTGAAAAAAAATGAATATTTTTGTATTTTTTTAAGTTTGCCGATATATTGCCGATGTTTGCCGACATTTTCGCTGATAAATCCAATAATTTATTTTTGGACCTGTTATCACACCATAGTAGCAGGGCTACTATTCTTGTACAGCAGATATCTGCACATTCCAGAGCTTCCTTTATTCCAGAGCATGGCTATATATATTTTTGGATCACTCATGATCAGAGCAGTACATTATTCAGATTTTATGACCTTGTGTCAAGGCTGAGCCTTGAGAGTTCAGATTTGATGACTGATGTGACCACTTATCCCATTACAGTTTCAGTTCAGTGCCTAGAGATATATTGCAGCAGTGTTTCAGATGATGCATGATGATGATTATTATGATGATGTTATGGATATGTTCTCACTGACTGTGGATTATTATCTTGTTGATTTAGTCATGATCATGGCATGTGCTTGGTATATTATTCCTGATGTGGCAAACTATTTAAAATGAACTGTAAATCATAAAATGGACAATTGCTTGCACTTTTAGGTCATTTAGCAAAACTTACTAGTATTTCACCTTACATAGACATGGTCTTTCCCCGACACCAGTTGTCTGCTAGTGTAGGCTCCATATTCACTTGTCTCCATCCATACATGACCTTCCTGTTTGACTTTAAACCCTGACTTGTCTCATTTGACTTTCTGATACTGACGACTTCCCCATTTTTCTACCTCTGTGTTTGGACCGCATCCCTGTTATTCAGTGTCTCGGCCCTGAGTTGGTGACAGAACTTGCCTTTGGTGAGTTGGATTGTAGGCCTAAATCATTCTAGTCGGTTGTCCCGATGTTTGGCATTGGCTCGAACTCCCCCTAGTCACTTGAGATGTTGTTGGCTAAAACTGAAAGCTCATGTTCTACCTATGGAAACTTGAAAAATTTGCCCATGGAAACAAAAAAAAAAGGGCAAGAGCAATGAAAAGCTAAAAATACTCCTCGAAGAGTATAAGAAAGGTCCAAAAAGCAATAGTTCTTAAAAGCTATATCTAAACAATTGCTGACCTTATAAATATGTGAAAAACATGCCCTGGATGCAAGCTGCAACTAGTTGTGCTTCTCAGCACATCTGAAATCCGAAGGGTTATGTAGGCCAAAAAGGCCATGGAAATAAAATTGAATGATCCTAATGAACCTGGATCAACTTGATGTAGACATGATGCCTAAGTTGAATAAGCACTCTCTAAACAACTTATCCATTTGTGAGGCACAGCCATCCCCCGTGTTTATTTTTGTCCAGCACAGAGTTTGTAGCTTCCCCCTTCTCCCAGTCCAAAGTATTTTTGAGTTAAGTTAGACAAGTCAAACCCTTGGCCCAACCTTGCTCCTAGCCTTCATCCTTCACTAGCAGTTTGACCATGTCCAATGGGTGAGTTTGTCATTTGAACTATTGTGCAAGTAATTTTATATGACCACGGAATATGTTAACTTGATTAATGCCACTGAATGGAATTTTATACTTTGAGCTTAGCTGTGGGAATGATTAGAGAAACATTGTCTTAGTCTACTGATGTGATTTATCCTTGATTATATATTCTTGGGATCCGTGATGATGTGGACCATGTATGGATGATTATTGATGGTGATTTATGGTCCCACATGTTTGATGATGATATCATATGATGGACATATGATGCAGATGATGTTTGATCCATTTCAGCAGGTTTATTATTATTTCAAATCAGCAGATTATACATTGTCCATATATGGTGGACCCTACAGCTGGCCCATTAGGGCAACCTAGGGTGTATGAGTACTCATTCCTAGTGGATTTGGGTCTTCTGGATCCATTGAGACACTTATATTTCAGTTCCGGGCACTTCTGACAGTGATTGATGCAGTTTTACACTTGTTGACCAGATTTGGGGCTGATTTCCCAGCCTGAGCAGCAGGGGCCCCGAGAGGCCAGTTCACCTAGGGCGCTGATGATGGAGGGGGTGGTCCAGCCACTTGTTATTACCATTTATCCCCCCTTCCGGAGAGCCTAGTGGGCTCAGATTGACAGCGCTAGCACCCTAGGAGGCAGTTTTGGCACTTTCACAGTTCCCGAGGCAGTTAAAAAATGGGAAAAGGTGGTCACTGAGGAAATCGATTTGGGCAATTGAGGCAAGGTTTTGGCATTTGGTTTTCACAGAGGTCTTCCAGGGCGGCATCACTACCTTCCAGTCAGTTTTCACCATGTGGGTATGCCCAGATTGATCACAGGAGGACATTTACTGCTTGACTGTCATGGATTCTGAGGACAGTTTTGGTCATTTTTATTATATTGGACATATTTTATTATTTTTATTGTGCCTTGGGGATGAGCTAGTAAGGATTAAAACCTCCTAGCCCCACCATGAGCTTATATTGTTATGTCCTAGTCACCATGAGGTGGATTTTGATGCTTATATTGTCTCTTGTGGATGACGTCACCCCTCATTGTACCTTTTTAGTGGGGGCGCTATCATTATGTGGGTGATCCATGTGATATATGGTTATGATTTATTATTAGCCATTGATTATGTTGTGAGATCTTTTAATCTCAACCACTCATTTCAAAAAGTGGTTTTGAGATCTAGGGTTTTGGTCTTTATTATCCTATATAAGGAGGAGACCCCCTCATTGTAAAATTCATCTAGAGATTTTTGGCTCTTGGCTCTTGGAATAAAATTTCTATCTTTTGGAGTACATGCTTGGATTGGAGTGGATGTTGGTTGTTTCGATTGTAAATGCTATTGTCCATTGCACTGGAAGATCTATTGTAGCTATCTTGCATATTTGCCATATTTTATTTGCAGGTTAAGAGGGCAATTTTGGACAAGGGCGAATTGGTGGGGAGGCTTGCCCTTCAATCTTGGAAGAAGTCGTTTTGGTTTGACAGGGAGTAGTTTTGCCTTTGTGTCAACTATTCTATGTTTCTCTCTCTCTCTTGCTTGCATCTACCTTCAATTTGTTAAACTAATTGATGCTTTCCTCCTTGGCTTGACAGGTTAGAAGGAATCACATGTGACTTGGAAAAATCGATTTGGCAAGAGGGCTTCAACAATTTTCCATTTGATCTTTGGCAAAGTAATCCTCGTCTCAACTAGCATTCATCTCTTCATCCAGGTATGTTCCAAGAGGTATGATCTTCTCTTCCTTGAATCTTCCATAATTTCTAGATCACAAAAAACCTAATCAAAATTAAAACCCTTGTTTTTTGGTATTTTTTTTAGATCTACTTAGATCTAGCCCTCCTTTTGAAAAGATATTGAAAACCCACCTCTATAGCATCCACCCCTAGTTGGATCTATAGTTTGGTGGTGATTGGCTAAGAATTGACCCATTTTTCAAGGCAAAAAGCCCTCCTTGACCCAAATCGCACTTCCTAGAGAGAGGCTTGTTGGGCTAGATCTAGCACATGGGTAGGTGAGATCTCACTTGATTTGGAATCTAGATACTTGATAACCTAAACCCATATCCTTACTTTGGTGAAAACTACCTTGTGGACATCTCTCCATGTTTTAAGGGGTTGAAACCCCCTTTTGATCTTCTTGGTACCTTAAAACTTAGATCTACTAAGATCTAGCCACTTGATTCACTTGAAATTTTGAAGATACATAGATCGGGGTACAAGCCACTTGGATCTACAGTTTGGTGGCCATTGGACTTGATTTGGTCCACCAAACCCATCTTTTGCCCTTCCTTGAGCAAGTCGCACCCCCTTGAAGTTTTGAGTTGGTCCACTTCTAGGAAGTGGGTGTTGGAAATTTTTGTGGATTTGGAATGCCCATGCCTTGAAACCTAGGTCTACACTGTCCGTTTGTCAAGATCCGCCTGGGGGATTGCATTCCTTGTTTTAAGGGATTATGGTCCACTTTTGGTCATCTTTTAAAAAACCTAGATCTAGTAAGATCCAACCATTAGATCTCTTTCAACCCACTTGCCTTGGCTTCTAGGTGTCCCGATCTACACTTTGACATCCTTTTTGACTCCATTAGCCCATCCAACAAGGCACTAGTCCTTCTCCAAGCAAGGCGCACTCCTTGGGATTAGTGTCAAACCATAGATCTAGTACATGGGTAATCCTAGAACCAACTCCAACTTATAGATCTAGCCTAGATCTAACCTATAGTACCATCCTCACACCTAACTTCACCTTGTGGGTCCACCTAGAACCATTTCACACTTCCCAAGACAACGAGACCCACTTGTGCAAACACATGGTACTATACCTAGAAATCATACCTCAACATGTGGCCTAAACCATACATAGGTTGAAACACTAACTATCCATTATACCACCTTCAACCATACCTTAAACATTAGGTCCACTTAGCCTTGCATTGGTTTCCGCAACTCATCCTTTACCTATCCTTAGAAACCTTTGTTTGGATCCAATCAACTGTGATTGGGGTATAGGGTCTCCCCCTTGGTCTAGTTACACCTTGACCTAAAGCGAAGAGTGCCTCGGTTGACGTGACTCCCACCTGCATTGGGAACCGTGGCATCTCTTGGGTCACCTCTTTAGTTGCCTAGCTCCTCTACCGTCCCGGATGGGATACCTCTAGGGGCAACTACAAGTTGTGTGATAACAGGACCCTCGGCGATATATTCGCCGACATGATATTTGTAACATTGAAAAATACGGACTTCCAAAATGTACGATGTTGCAATCTACCTAATCCATGTATGCAAATGTCATAGAAACCAACTCAATGTACAAATCTGAGAATAGACATCCTCATGAGTACTATTATGCCTCAAAGAGTGTCTGAAACGTTCCTTCCAAATGTACCAGAGTGGGGTTTCTTCTTTTTTGGTAAAGGCCAAGTTTTGGGGGCTATATTATGTAGAGTGTTGATTTTGGGGCTAAATACCCCTGATCAAGTCATGGCAGGTCCCCTTGGTTTCCACCTGAAGGAGGTGCTAGCCTTGCGGCTTTGCTCACTACCCTTTGGGTGGGTGTCCAGTGCCCTTGAGGCAAATCAGTGGGACACATGGCCACACTCGTATTTTGCTTTGTAGAGGTTGTTACGCATGTAAGGGTTGTCATAACCGGTTTAGCACACCTCATTTTGACCACTTGGACCTATCGTTTTGATGCAAAACCCCTCCTCTTGGACTCCATACCCATGACATCATTCCTTAAAGAAGAAGCCTATATTGTTAAAAAGGAGGGCGTTGAGGGACAAGCGTATGTTGGGGTTATTTGAGGCATGACGCCCTCCTTTTGGCTCACCTTGCACTTGCTGGAGCCTATTTGCACATTTTTAATCTTATTTTATGTTATTGTATGGTTTAGTCCCCAATTTGTGGGTGCACTAACCTTAAATCTGTTAATATTATTGTAACTGCAGAAGATATTCACTTGTATTTTATATTGTATTTATTATTGTATTTTATTTGTACTTCCAACGGAGATGTTTCTTCCTCTAGTCGGAGAAGTCATTATTGTATTTGGGTCATGTAAAGTCATTGAGGTAAAACCTCCCATGTAAGTCGGGGCATTAGTTCCCCTAGAGTCTTTTGTATTAGGGTTTTTAAGTTCCCTAAAGGAGTCGACCAAGTCAACTTTAGTTGAGGCCGACTAGTCAAGTGAAAAAGGTAAAGTATAAATAGAGAGCTAGGCTCTCTATTTATTCATTCACTCACACTCACTCAATTCGCATTAGTGAGAGAGAGGAGAAGTTCGCACAAGTGGAGAAGAGAGAAGCTACTGAAGACCATCTCTATTTTTGGGTTTTACTTTTGTGGCATCGTATTGGTGATCATTCTATCTCTGAGGAAGTTGCGGGGTTTTCTCCTTTATGGTTTCCCCGAGGAAAATCTTTCTCTTGTGTTTATGTTGTGCATGTTATTCTCTCAGTAAGATCCTAGATTAATATTGATTAAATTGTGAAAAACTAACATGGTATCAGAGCTAACCTAAGAAGAAGACACTGTGCAGCCTCGGAAGCTAGGGCTTCTTAATTTTTGGACTTATCTCCACAGATCATCACCAAAAAGAGGCTAGGCTAACTCACCTAATAAGGGCACATCTTTTTGTCGAAGCAGAAGTTGATTCTGAGCATTTTCACTTTTTGGCTTGTCACTTATGCCAGAAATTAGGGCTTTTCATAGAAGTGGAATTTTGGAGTGCCATCAGCATAGGGAAGTGCGCCTCAAAATCAAAATTTAGAGACCAAGATCGAAGTTTTTGAGTGGGTAAAACTCCCAGAAAGTCAAACCCTAATTTGACTCTGGACTAGAAAAACCAGAAATCCATAAAGGACTAGAAACTGCAGATCAGAATTTCGCAAGTCAATTTTCATGGGTGAATTTTTGGAATCTTCAAAAACCAAGTGTACCAGCATACTCGCCTCAATCAAGCGCATCTTTCCATCTAGTCAAAAGTTTCAAATTCCAAGTTTGAAAATTTAGGGTTTCTCTGACAAACCCTAGGACCAGCCAACTCCAGAACCAGTTTCAACAATCAAAGTGGTAACACCTAAAAGCTTTTCTATTTCCATTTGAAGTTATCATTAAAGATGTCTCACCACACCAAGCTTGAGGATAAGCTTGAAGGGGCTGATAACTTCCGAGCATGGAAGTATAGGATTACACTAATCCTTGAAGAGAATGAATTGGACACATATGTCAATGAAGAAGTTCCAGTTCCAAAGGGAGATGAGGCTAAATCCTTACACAAGAAGAACTTGGTTAAGCCCTAGAGGATTATTGTTGATTCTATTAAGGATCACCTCATCCCACACATGTCTTCCTTAAAGACACCTAAAGAGATGTTTGATTTCTTGACCAAGCTATTTGAAGGAAAGCATATAAATTGGAAGATGACCTTGCGAAACCAGTTAAAGAATGTGAAGAAACAAAATGCAGAGACCATGCAGTCCTACTTTACAAGGGTCTCTCAAATCAAGGAGCAACTTGGAGCTGTGGGAGAAAATGTAGAAAATGGAGAAATTGTGATGACCACCTTGAATGGTCTCCCTAAATCATGGGACTCCTTCATTTAAGGGATTTGTGCTACAAGGAAGTTAATCACATTCAGTAAGTCATGGGAGGAATGCTCACAAAAAGAAGCTCGACTTATAGCTCGAGAAGAAAAGATGGGAAATGAAGACCAAGATCTCACAGCACACACTCTAGGAGGAATAACAACAAAAGGGAGCACCACCACAGCAAGAAGGAGAGACACCACCATAGGAACCACCCTAGAAGATTCAAGAAAGATCTATCTATTGTTAGATGTTATACATGCGATGAGAAGGGACACTACTCCAAAGATTGTCCTATTATCACATTTATAGTAGCTAGGCCTACCATATATTTATTTCAGATTTCAGTATATTTTTCGGCCAGTCCTTTACATTGAGATGCTTGAGATGAGCATCTATTTTTGGATCACTCTTATGATGATGACCAGCAGTATTTTCCTTTTCCATGACTGAGTCTCAGGAAACTCAGATTTGATGACCGATGTAGCCATTTTGCCATTACAAAGTAGTATGTAGTGCCCAGAGTTGCAGTAGCAGGTTCTCAGTGGACAGATGATGATTCAGATGTATTGCATAGGTATATGATCCAGCAGGTATTATCTTGTATTCTTGGTTATATTGCTTTTATAGTCATTCTAGTGGCATGTTCTAGCATTTAGTGTCATGATATGGCGATCATATATATAGTATTGGACTTGGTTGTTATTATGTATCTATCTAGTGTCTTGCTCAGGTTTTAGAAGTTCTTGTCTATACTCATTGGTTTTACCCTCCTTAGGAGAATGGAGGTCATCATTCCCACCATTATTTGGCTTGCTAGTGTTGGCATCATTTTCACTATCTCCATCCATCCGCTACCTTCCAGTTATTGTTTTTACCCTGACTTACTACTTAACTTATGATACAGAGGACATCCCCACTCTAGCCTCTTTGTTGGATAAGCTTCCCTGTTGTATTGTGGCTCGGCTCTGAGTTGCTTAAGTTGTTTTGGCTAGACCTGAAACAGATAGTGCTACCATCATTACATTGTATCGAGAAACTTTATTGTATATCTTAAGGAAAGCCCATTCTAGAATGTGTTTTTCAACACACGTGAATGAAAGGCATGTGAAATGTAAATCCAAGAATGTGTTTCTCAACACACACGGATCAAAAATCCTAATGAAATGTAAATCCAAGAATGTGTTTTTCAACACACACGGACAAAGGCAATGGAAATGAAAAGATCTAATTAAAGCGATGATTTAACAAATGATATATCTAATGATTGTTGAGCTTATATACATGTAATGATTATTCCTCATTAGCATGCGGGTTGTGATATGAGATGGAGCAAGGGACAGCTTATTCTAAGTGTCCCCTAGAGTCCTAAGTTACGGTTTGTCGGACACCTAGTCATGGCAGCTCTAGAAAAGATCCTCACGGAGTTGTATCAGCTTGGATGTGAGTTGTAGGCATCTATCAAGGTTGAACAAGCACTTCCTAAACAGCTTACCCATTTGTGAGACACTGCCATCCCCTATGTTATTGCTTGTCCAGCATATGCTTTAGTGTGCATCCCCTTTCATACATCCAAAGTGTCACAGTGTTGAGTCAATACAGTCATCCCTTAGACTAGCCTTGCATTTATACACCCTCACCCATCACTAGCAAATTGATCACAGCCATGAAGTGAGTATAGCCTTGAGGTTCTAGTCTGAGCTATTATTGTTAATGAAAACCTTGAATATCTTGTTTTAGATCGCCAGTGAAATGATTAATCTATGTTTACATTGCTATTGGAATGATTTATGAAGCATGCCTTAACCAGTTACACTTGCAACACTTTGATATTTTTGCAGAGATCATATTATGGGTCAGTTTGACCAAAGTCAACCACAGGACATGAGATGAGTTAGACCCTGGAGGATGGTTATTGATGATAATGTGATCTATTATTGGTCACCAGATGGTTCCATGCAGTGTTTACAGGCTCAGATCGTGATCTGTCGTATTTTAATGATTTTGATCATTTGCAGATTATTATTATTTTTATTATATCCAAGCATGGTGTTGATACTATATGATTATGCAGTCATCCATATGGTGTATGAGTATGCATCTCTAGTGCATTTGGGCTCTCTGAGTCCATTGGGTTAGTCAGTTCTCAGTTCCGGGCAGTTTTAGTTCGCATTTGTCTCAGTTTATCACTTCAGTGAAGATTTGCCATTAAAAATGGCCTGTCAAAGCAGTTTCATGGTTTGATTGGTTCACCTAGGGCACTATAGAGGGAGTATGGGGTCCAGCCACTTGCTTTTACTATATTGCCATACTCCCAGACATGATGGTGCAGTCAGATTTGGCCCCGGGTGACCAGGAAGAGAGATACAAGCATTTTTATCTTTTACAGGTGATTTAAAGAGGCATAAAAATGGTAAAATTGGCTAAAGAGGAATTCGATTTGGGCTACTAAGGTAAGGAAATGGCATAGGAATGGTTTTGATGATGTGTATGATGTCTCCCACACCTTCCACAACAGTTGCATCAGTCAGTGGGACCCACAAATCTTTCTTCAATACATTTTTGTGGTTTCATGGTGCCTTTGGAGGCTCACGACTTTCCTTCTTGGGCATGATTTTATACTTTGATGATATATTTGATGTTATTGTGCCATGGGGAGACACTAGGGAGGAATTACATCACCCCCTAGACCCACCATGAGCTTCATGTTATATTTTCCTAGTCACTTTATGAGGACGTCCTCCCTAACGCGATTTGACTAGTGGGTTTCTTATGTTTTGGAGTTGATCCATGTACTTTATTTGTTGAGCTCATCTCAACCGTAGATTATCACTATTGTATCTTTTAATATTAGCCACTCATTAAAAAGGTGGTTAGGGTTTCGGTGTCTCTCATAGCTATATATACGAGAGAGCTTCTCATTGTAAAGGGACTTTTGGCTCATGGCTTCTGGAATAAAATATATTCTTGCAGATACTTGTTTTATGGTTGTGGATGCTATTGGTGTTGATTGAAACTGTTCTTCCTTTGCACTGAGAGTATTGG
The DNA here is from genome assembly GCA_027924585.1 of Larix kaempferi. Taxonomy (NCBI): domain Eukaryota; kingdom Viridiplantae; phylum Streptophyta; class Pinopsida; order Pinales; family Pinaceae; genus Larix; species Larix kaempferi. Next base: position 1,843,250 of record BSBM01001482.1, on the reverse strand, counting down.
TGAATATCTTTGCACATTTTTTCTCCACGTTTTTATCTACAGGTGAAGAAGTTGATTTGGTGAGGAGGGCGCATTGGTTGGGGAGACTCACCCTGCTCCATTCTTTTCTCTTTGTCGGTTACAAGGAGTATCATTGTCTTCGTACCTCTTACTCTTTGTTATCATGTTTGTCATTTGTATTTCCTTCATTTTTGCTTGAACTGATTGATTTTATTTGTCCTTGGTTCAACAAGAAGAGGAGGACGCATTTGTGGAGTTGGGCAATTCGTGTGGGCAAGGAAACGCTTCAAACTCTCATTTGATCTCTACGGGAACAATCCTCGACATCATAGCAATCATCTCCATGACTCGGGTACACTTGCAAGGTATGTAGTTTATTCTTCTAACCTACCCATCTGTCAATTCATGTTAAAACCCTCATCAAATTTCTTCGAAAAAATCCCTAACTCAAACAACTTGGTTTATTGGCAAACCATTTCTGGGTTTTTTCTATCTTGCATATTGCTAGGTGGGTTCTCCTAGGCGTCATAGCTGGAGGACTCCATTGGCCCAAATCCCAAGGCACTAGGTCTCCAAACCCTTGTGCATTCCTTGAGAGAGTTAGTTTTCCTGTCATTTGACCCTTTTTATTGAGCTTGTGTGCTTTAACACTGTCACATCCATCTACCATGCTATGCTAGAAAGCCCTAATTCTCAGATCCACTCTTTGGGACACTTTCCCTGTTTTAAGGGTCACGTTTCCCAAGGCAACTGAATTTGATCATTTATACTAGCACCTGAATCTTGGAATCACTTCTAATTGTTGAATCACTGTGTCTAAACATTATTCATTGCATCACATTCCTAAGCCTCCACGGTGATCCTAATTCCTTAAATCTAGGGTTCCATACCTGTCACCTTACATACCCTATTGCTATAGCTTGATCTGGTGATCTGGTTAGATCTCTCCTGTCGGGAGTAGATCAAGGTCTCCCCCTTTGTTATCTTGGCTTTGATAGCATAAAGCGAAGGGTGCCTCGATTGGCGTGACAACCAATCCTTTTGGGAATTGAGGATCTCGTGGTTCACCTCTTTGGTTGCCTATCCCCTCTACCATCCTTCCGGATCCATCATTAGGGGCAACTACAAGTTTGGTGATAACATTTTGGCGTCGTTGTCGGGGAGGTAAAGGCTTACCTTCGGTGTCTGCGAGTGTCCGTGCGTTATCTCTTATCTTATCGCATATGGTATTTTACATTGGTGATTGCATTTTCCAATTTATAATTTCTCCAAACACCATCTTAATTCACTCATCTCACCTCTCCTACGACATTTATCATTATTGGTGAATTACTTGTGTGGTTCACTTGGCAACTCCACCCCGCGACTCTACTGAGGACCGAACCCAATGCATTAATCTTAAGTTTCCAACAAATTCTGAAGGAATCCCTGCAACATATACTCGGAACCGAAGACAAATCAAAGAGAATTCATCCAATTTCTTTTGGAAGATTTCTAACCCTACTGCTTCACTGAGTCATCTTTTCAAATCCCCTTCATCTTCGTCTAGTCCAATGATCGGAACAAACACTGTTGGAAACTAGTACAACCCCCCTCAGAATCCTAGGATTTTCGGAAGAAAGGCCAAGCCATCTCCTTTAGATTTTTCCCAAATCCGGGGAGCCCCCCATGACATGCCAGAAAATTATTTTGAGAAAGTTCCCAAGTTTGATGGAGTGTCTGCTATAACCATAGAAGATCATGTTGACAAAGTCTGGGAACATATGGAAGCATATGGAGCATCCGATGAAGATGTCTTCATGAGGGGCCTCTTGGCATCTTTGGAAGGAGATGCCTGGAAGTGGTTTGATAGATTGCCTGCTTCATCGATAGATGGGTATGACAATTTTGTCACAAAGTTTAACAGTGAGTGGTCACGTAAGTTAGATGGGAAATTTCTCTAGCATCAGTTGTTTGATATTAAGAAGAAAGAGAACGAAACAGTCCTTGAATTTGACCTTAGATTTGATAAGACTATAGCAAATATCCCATAAGAGATTAAACCGAAAGACCAAGCAATTGTAATTCATTATCTAAATGCTTTTGAAGGATGGCTTGGATATCACTTAAAGGATAAAAATCCAAATGACTTAAAGACCGCTCAATTAAATGGCAAGATTGCTGAGCAGAATGCAACATCTATGGGGAAACAAAAAAAAATCGATCACTTCGCCCCATCCACTTCTAGATCTGATCCCAAGCTTCCAAAACCTAAGGAATTTGTGAGTGAGCCAAATGACACAAAGGACACATTAGAGACAATGCAAGAAATGATGAGACAACTAATTGTCGTAACTAATAATGTCGCAAGTTTTCAGGACTCTGAAAGACATAGAAACCCATACAACCCAAAACCCTACTGGAACAACAATAGAAGGCCTGAAGGAGACAACAATAGAAGACGTCTTGAGTATCCGAAAAACTCTAATAAGAAGAACATAAATTGGTGTGACGAATCACAAGAAGAACCTTTAGACACCAACTACCCTGATGATCAACCCGAAAACATCAACTTCATTGAGGATCTATCTCATGACGATGATTTTGGGAGAATTCTCTTAGAAGAAGAGCCATGGGAGCAAGAAGAATTCAATGAAGAACCAAGCCCCTCATGTTGTGCAATTAATCTTCATGAATCCTGGAATCACTTCTAATTGTTGAATCACTGTGTCTAAACATTATTCATTACATCACATCTTTCATAAGCCTCCATAGTGATCCTAATTCCTTAAATCTAGGGTTCCATACCTGTCACCTTACGTACCCTATTGCTATAGCTTGATCTGGTGATCTGGTTAGATCTCTCCTGCCAAGAGTAGATCAGGGTCTCCCCCTTTGTTATCTTGGCTTTGATAGCATAAAGCGAAGGGTGCCTCGATTGGCGTGACAACCAATCCTTCTGGGAATCGAGGCTCTCGTGGTTCACCTCTTTGGTTGCCTATCCCCTCTACCATCCTTCTGGATCCATCATTATGGGCAACTACAAGTTTGGTGATAACATTTTGGCGTTGTTGCCGGGGAGACTCACCCTGCTCCATTCTTTTCTCTTCGTCGGTTACAAGGAGTATCATTGTCTTCGTACCTCTAACTCTTTGTTATCATGTTCGTCATTTGTATTTCCTTCATTTTTGCTTGAACTGATTGATTTTATTTGTCCTTGGTTCAACAGGAAGAGGAGGGCGCATTTGTGGAGTTGGGCAATTCGTGTGGGCAAGGAAACGCTTCAAACTCTCATTTGATCTCTACGGGAACAATCCTCGACATCATAGCAATCATATCCATGACTCAGGTACACTTGCAAGGTATGTAGTTTATTCTTCTACCCTACCCATCTATCAATTCATGTTAAAACCCTCATCAAATTTCTTCGAAAAAATCCCTAACTCAAACGACTTGGTTTATTGGCAAACCATTTCTGGGTTTTCTGTATCTTGCATATTGTTAGGTGGGTTCTCCTAGGCGGCATAGCTGGAGGACTCCATTGGCCCAAATCCCAAGGCACTAGGTCTCCAAACCCATGTGCATTCCTTGAGAGAGTCAGTTTGCCTGTCGTTTGACCCTTTTTGTTGAGCTTGTGTGCTTTAACACTGTCACATCCATCTACCAAGTTGTGCTAGAAAGCCCTAATTCTCAGACCCACTCTTTGGGACACTTTCCATGTTTCAAGGGTCACGTTTCCCAAGGCAATTGAATTTGATCATTTATACTAGCACCTGAATCCTGGAATCACTTCTAATTGTTGAATCACTGTGTCTAAACATTATTCATTGCATCACATCTTTCCTAAGCCTCCACAGTGATCCTAATTCCTTAAATCTAGGGTTCCATACCTGTCACCTTACGTACCCTATTGTTATAGCTTGATCTGGTGATCTGGTTAGATCTCTCCTGTTGAGAGTAGATTAGGGTCTCCCCCGTTGTTATCTTGGCTTTGATAGCATAAAGCGAAGGGTGCCTCAATTGGCGTGACAACCAATCCTTTTGGGAATCGAGGCTCTCATGGTTCACCTCTTTGGTTGCCTATCCCCTCTACCATCCTTCTAGATCCATCATTAGGGGCAACTACAAGTTTGGTGATAACATGTCCCAGAAAAAGAAGTGGCTCCAACAAGAAGAAGACCAACAAGAAAAGGCACCATGCACACACTGCAGAAGATGATGAACCTCCAAGGAAGAGAGCCAAACAAGAAAGTGATGAATCTTCAAGTGACGAAGACTATGTTCTGATTACAGCTCTCACGGGAACTGTTATACATGGGAGCAATGATTGGCTTGTAGATAGCGGGGCTTCCAAGCATATGACAGGATTTAAAGAATCCTTTGTGAACCTATCTGAACATGAGTCACCCCACAAGGTGAAACCTGGGGATGATTACCAGTACCCCATAAAAGGAAGTGGTGAAACCTCCTACAAGCTAGACTCTGGGAAGTCTCTGAAGATGAAGGATGTCCTATATGTACCAGGACTCAAGAAGAACCTTCTCTCCATATCGGCATTGGATGCAAAAGGTATGAGGGTTGCATTTATTGATGGCCAGGTTCTCATGTGGCCAAAGGGAAAGACCATAGATGATGCAATAGTGATTGGAGAGCAAGAGGGAGGTTTGTACAATTGAAGGGCCAACCTGAACAAGCTTTGGTCCATGACTCCATGGAGCCAAGTGAACTATGGCATAGAAGGCTTGCACATGTGCACTATAGGGAACTACCCATTGCAAGCAAAGAAAGACTTCCAGAAATCCAGTCGAAGCATGAAGGCGTCTGCAAAGGATGTGCAAAGGAAAAGAACCAGAGAAGAAGGAAGAGATGATTCTTCAAGTGATGAAGAATATGTATTATCATGAACAAAGATCAAGAGGGAGCACACTGTTAGAGACTCCAGTATTTCCTGCAAGGAAGCAAAGATCAAGAGGGAGTCCACCCAACAACCAAACAAAGATAAGTATTTGAATTTTCATTATTATTTAAATGATATTGTTTAGTCGTGTACATAATTATGTTTCTAGAGTTAGGATGTGTATTATGCATGTTAGAAAAGTTGCATTAATGAACAGAATACTACTAATATGCAAGTAACAGGTAAGTGGCCTATGGTACTGTACAACATTCCATTGCTACTTATCTAGAATGAAACCTTTTTGCTGACATGTTGGGAGTAGTGCACACTCTTAACAATGTTCTGATAGAGATGGAAGGCATCTAGAAAGTTACAGGATATGGATGAATGTTGTATTGAAGCATTGGCTAAGATAATTGCATGACTGTATGACCTATGTCTTTATGCGTAAGAATTTGTTCTGAGAACTATGAGATGTTTCTAATCATGCAATTGAATTTGTCTTGTAGAAAAGACCGTGTACCATCACCTACAAGAGAAACTTGTTTCGAAGAACAAGCAACAAAGATAAAGAAAACAAACTATTGAAGATATTGAAGAACCTGAAGTTCCCAGGATTCGAGATTCAGTGATGGAAGAAGTAGTTCCAGAAGATCATGACGACTGCGAAATAGAAGAACCACAAGAACCTATAGGTCCACCTTGTGCAAAGAACCTTTCAACTATGAGAAAGTGACAGAGAAGAAAGAATGGAAGGATGCCATGATCGAGGAGAAATAGTCGATCGTGAAGAATGATGTCTGGGATGTAGTTCCGAGACCAAAAGGGAAGTCTGTTGTGACTTCCAAGTGGATCTACAAGATCAAGCATGCTGCAGATGGAAGCATAGAGAAACACAAGGCAATATTTGTGGCACGTGGCTTCTCCCAGAAGGAAGGGATAGATTATGAGGAAACATTTGTACCTGTAGCCAGATACACTTCCATCAGATTAGTACTTGCTCTGGCTGCAGTGATGAAATGGAAGGTACACGAGATGGATGTCAAGACAACGTTCTTGAATGGTGTAGTGGAAGAGGAAGTGTATGTGGAGCAGCCACTCAGATTTGAGACACATGACAGACAGATTCATGTGTATGTGGAGCAGCCACTCATATTTGAGACACATGACAAACATAGTCATGTGTGCAAATCGAAGAAAGCCTTGTACGGTTTGAAGCAGGCACCTAGGACGTGGTACGGCAGAATAGATAGCTTCTTGACTAGTTTGGGCTTTACCAAGAGTAAAGCGGATTCCAACCTTTACTACATGGCTGAGGAAGGGAACCCAATGATCCTCCTACTCTATGTAGATGACCTATTTGAGACAGGTGAGGATGGGCTTATTGCAGATACGAAGAGGAAGCTTGTCGCAGAGTTCGAGATGAAGGACCTGAGCTTGATGCATTATTTTCTAGGTATGGAGGTGTGGCAGAGTGCGGATGGAATCTTCCTTGGACAAGGGAAGTATGCAGTAGAGATCCTGAAGAGGTTCGGGATGATGGACTGCAAGGCCATGGCCACACCTATGGCATCGAACCTGAAGCTATTGAGTGATGCTTCATCAGAATCAGTTGATGCCACAATGTATCGTCAGATGATTGGATCTTTGATGTACTTGACGAATACGAGACCAGATATTTGCTTTGCTGTGAACACATTGAGCTAGTTCCTGATGGATCCGAGACATTGTCACTTGATTGCTGCAAAGCATATTCTGAGGTACCTGAAGGGTACAGTTGATTATGGGCTCAAGTATGACGCGAATGAGAAGATTAACCTGGAGGGTTATGTTGATTCAGATTGGGCAGGCAGTGCCGCAGATAGGAAGAGCACTTCGAGATGCTGCTTCAATATGGGATCTGGTGTGATCTCCTAGTTTAGCAAGAAGCAGTCCTGCGTGGCACTGAGTACAGCCAAAGCAGAGTATGTCACAGCTTGTTCAGCTAGTTGTGAGGCAGTATGGCTTAGGAAGCTACTGTCTGACTTGTTTGATCTCCAGTTAGAGGCGACTTGTATCATTTGTGACAACCAGAGTTGTGTGAAGTTGTCTGAGAACCCAGTGTTTCATGACAAGTCGAAGCATATTGAGATCAAGTATCACTATATCAGGGATATGGTGTAGAGACGAGCAGTTAAGCTCCAGTATATTGCGACGGACGAGAAGATAGCCGATGTGTTGACCAAGCCGCTAGCCAGAGTGAAGTTTGAGTACTTCAGAGAGAAGCTTGGTGTACTTCAAATCGAGGTTCCTTCCAAGGGGAAGTGATGAGTTTGAAAGACGCAAATGCACATGAGCCATTCTCACATGGTGGTAGGTGTGTCCTCCCATGGTGCAGATATAAGGGCTGGAGCCATTCTCACATGGTGGTAGGTGTGTCCTCCCATGGTGCAAATGTAAGGACTGGGGCCATTCCGACATGGTAGTAGGTTTGTCTTCACATGGTCGTTGATATAAGTGTCGGGGCCATTCTGACATGGTAGTAGGTTTGTCTTCCCATGGTCGTTGATATAAGTGTCGAGCCATTCTGGCATGGTAGTACGTTTGTCTTCCCATGACCATTGATGTAAGTGCTGAGCCATTGTGGCATGGTAGTAGGTTTGTCTTCCCATGGTCGTTGATGTAAGTGTTGTGCCATTCCGACATGGTGGTAGGTTGGTCCTCCCATGGTCGTTGATGTAAGTGTTGTGTGATGTACATCTGGGCTGTGCTCCGTGTGACGATGAGATGATCTGAAGACGATGAGGCGACAGTACGAGACACAAGTATTTGAAGAGGCAATGTAATGACTGGTCTTGGGTTGTACCTACTTGATGGCTTGCTCACAGAGATGATGAAGACCTACATGAGGGCTAGGCCTACATCCAGCATGAAAAAGGGTTGGCTCTGTAGAACTTCCTATGACGAGTAGAATCAAGAGATATCACCAATCGATGGTCGACATGACGAGGATTGCAGCAGAAGTGACGACGACGATCCAGTGTTGATGATGATGATCCAGCATTATTGATTTCGCAACAAAGACTTGTGTCCAGATGTGTTGATGACTGTGTCAAGAGAATACCTTCCTAGTTAAGAGGGAGTGTTAATGTTATTGTAACTGCGGAATATATTCCCTTGTATTTTATATTGTATTTATTATTGTATTTTATTTGTACCTCCAACGAAGATGTTTATTCCTCTGGTCGAAGAAGTCATTATTGTATTTGGGTCATGTAAAGTCATTGAGGTAAAACCTCCCATGTAAGTCAAGGCATTAGTTCCCCTAGAGTCTTTTGTATTGGGGTTTTTAAGTCCCCTAAAGGAGTCGGCCCAATCAACTTTAGTTGAGACCGACTTGTCAAGTGAAAACGGTAAAGTGAAAGGTAAAGTATAAATAGAGAGCTAGGCTCTCTATTTATTCATTCACTCACACTCACTCAATTCGCATTAGTGAGAGAGAGGAGAAGTTCGCTCAAGTGGAGAAGAGAGAAGCTGCTGAAGACCATCTATATTTTTGGGTTTTACTTTTGTGGCATTGTATTGGTGATCATTCTATCTCTGAGGAAGTTGCGGGGTTTTCTCCTTTATGGTTTCCCAGAGGAAAATCTTTGTGTCTCTTGTGTTTATGCTGTGAAACCCTTGTAATTGGTGAATTAGAGGGTAAGTGGTATTTATGGTTTGTCCTACAACTTCGCTCTAGTTCAATTGTCCTCTTTTCCTTCAGGGTGCAATTTTTGGAGTGGTTGCCTTTGGAAGTGTGACATTGCCTTGAAAGGCATGATATTATTTGGAATTTGTCATAAGGTGAATAACTCCATTTATATATGATTCATGTGTCTTGATTTTATGTTGTTTGACTTTCATAAGGGGGTAATAGCTATTAAGATTCCATGGAAGGTAATTGTGGTTTGTTGGTGGTTGCATGTATCTTTCATTGATTAGGGTCTCCCCCTCGGTTTTGGAGTTACCTCAAGTGTTGAGGGGTTAGACTATGGTGACATTGGGTCTAATTGTCTCCTAAGCTTATCGTCATAGTACTAGGTCTACATAGCTTTGATTTGCAAAGGTGTGCTAGTTTGAGCGGTAACAAGTACAACTTCTCATGTGCATCATCTCATCCTGTCCTCACATTGTCTCGTGGTAGCGAATTAAATGTTTGAATCTGAGTATAGACATCCTAATGAGTACAACTTGTCATGTAGTATAATCTCAAGCAACGTATTTCTACAATTAGGATCATATAGCTATATGCTGTTAAGGTTAGTGCGGCTACGAGACCCATTCTCAGAGAGGATGGTACCCTAGTCAGTTAACTAGGGTTCCTGGTCAAGTTAACCAGGTAGAGTAAAGAATAAGACCCTGGAAGGTACGGGCCCCCAGTTGTCTCTTGGGGTTCTTGGTCGAGGACCAAGCAAGTTGATGCCATTGCAAATTCCCTAGCATGTGGCTAGGGCCCCTATTTGTCTCTGACTCTCTAGGGTATTCTGGTCTGGGACCAGAAAGATTCTTGGTCACGAGGACCAAGCAGATCCTGCAGGTTAAGACAAAGACATCTTGGTCTAGGACCAGGCAAATTCCTGGTCACGAGGACCAAGTAGGTCCTGCAGGTAGTTGATCAACATTCAGTCTAGGACTAAATGCTCAGCCTGGGGCTAAGAACCATTCCTTGAGAATGGAGGTTCTTGGTCAGTAACCAAGATGATGATGTGTGATGTCCTCTTCTCATAGGTCTTCGAGATGGTTGAGTTAGCTGGTCTTCTCAAGGGACTGGCCACCCCTTGATGGAGCCACTAACATTTGACCTCAAGAGCAGTCTACAGGACCACAAGATCACATCATCCAGTGTGGACCCTTCCTTATACAGCGATGATGGACTTTCAGGTTATATGGAACATTTGTACATTTGAGAGAGAGATGACTGGTTGTACCTTCTCCACCTTGGTTGATTTACTTTTGGTCCTTACACCTTGTTGATTATTGGTCTTGTGGTACCTTGTCGACTTGTGGTTAATAGGGTCATTTAACCACCTTGAGTTATTCTTTTATTTATGGCATCTTGGTGTCTTTTGATCCTATGGGTACTATGGTCGTTTGTCCACTTTGTGGTTTACCCTTGTTACTAGGGTTTATGGGTTATGTACCCATTCATATCTTATGTTGGACCATGTGTTGGTCCTAGTACCCACCTAATGTTATTCTAATTATAATTTATATGACTTTATTATTTTTTGACCTTAATATGCTTGGTACCCACTTTTGTTTTTTATGGTACCATTTTGATGGGTCATTGTACCCTCACTTATTTATTTATATGACCCTTGTTTATATTTTTTTTATTTTTTTATTTTGTAATTCATTATTATGTGTTGGTACTATTATCACATCCATAGTAGCTACCATGATTGCAGAGCAGTTCATTGTATATTTTTTAGCCATGCCTTTACATAGCTTTGATGAGATCAACCTATGATGAGGAGTACTTTTGATGATCACTCACATATCAAAGCAGCCCCAGATCAGACATGCAGTGAACCTTATGCCAAGACTGAGCCTCCTGACCTTAGATTTGATGACCGAGATGACCTTTTATCCCATACAAAGCAGTGCAATGCCCATAGTTTCAGCAGCAGTGTTTTCAATGGTTAGTGATGATCCAAATAGTAGGTACAGGTATATGGCCCAACAGGTATATGACGTGCATTGGTTTTGATTATCTTGCTCTTTTGGTCATTTTAGTAGCTTGACTTGGTATCTAGTGATCATGATCTGGCAGTATATATATGTATGATATGGATATGGTTGTTATTGATTATCTAAATGGTCTTATTACTCAAAATTAGAAGCTCTTGTTTTATACTCATTGGTTTTACCCTCTTAGGAGTGTGGACATGATCATTCCCACCTTTTATGGCTTGCTAGCTTAGGCATCACCTTCACTTTCCCAATCCATCTGTTATCTCTCCCATTATTGGTTTTCACCCTGACTTACACCCCGACCTGTGATATGGACCTCCCCACTTTTTACCTTTATGTTGGATAGCATCCCTATTAGTTTGTGTCTCAGCTCTAAGTTGGGAACAGAACATACCCTTTGGTGAGTTGGATTCGATACCATGATCACTCTAGTCGGTTGCCCTGATGTTTGGTCCCGATTGGGGAGAATCCCCCTAGTTGTTTGAGTTGTGTTGACTAAAACCTGAAGAAAATTGTACTACCATCATTACATGCATATGGAAACTATTATATTATCTTTTGTGCAAGCCCATGGAAACAAATAAAACTGTGCTTCTTAGCACAATGAAAGAGGGATACAGAAACTGAAATGTTAAAGCACCTGGATGCAAACTGTGATTAGTTGTGCTTCTAAGCACATGCAAAATCCAAAAGGGTCTTAAAGGCCTAAAAAGTAGTGGTTAAATATATGCCAAATCTAAAGACTGTTGACCAAAAAATTAAATGTAATGATTAAATTCCTCACTGAGCCTACGGGTTGTGATGTGAGATAGAGTAAGGGACAACTAATTCTAAGTGTCCCCTAGAACCTCATGTTACGGTTAGTTGGGCACCCAATCATGGCGGTTCTAGAAAAGATCCTCACGGAACTGGATTCAGCTTGGATGTGAGTTGTAGACATTTACCAAGGTTGAATAAGCACCTCTCTAAACAACTTATTCCATTTGTGAGACACTGTCATTCCCTATGTGTTTATTATCCAACATATGCTTAAGTGTGTATTCCCTTTCCCTTATCCAAATTATCACAGTGTTAAGTCAATCAAGTCAACCCCTCATCCTAGCCTTGCATTCTTCACCCTCACCCTTTGCTAGCAAAATGTTGATGTCTACAAAATGAGTATATTCTTGAGGTTCTATTTTTGAATAAATGGCTATTTAAACTTGTATTTGATATAATTATTTATTAACTGCAGGTGAAATGATGCTTAATACTTTAAGTATTTCTATTAGAATGATTAAAGGAGCATGCCTTAACCATTTGCACTTGCAGCATCAGGATTTTCTAGCTTGGGTCATATTTTGATCAATTTTGACCTGGTCAAACCTGGTTTGACCAAGTCAACCATGGGATCCGAGATGAGTTGGACCAATGATGTTATGGGATGATGATTTATGGTCTTATGATACACCTTTGATGATTCCATACAGTGGACACAGGTTTCATGTGATGGTTGATATATCTTTTTATGGTTATTAATATTTATTATATTTAGACCACCATTTTTATATTGTCCAGGTATGGTTGAGGCTACAGATGATCATACAAGTTGCCACAGGGTGTATGGGTACTCATCTCTAGTACATTTGGACCTTTTGAGTCCATTGAGACACTCAGTTATAGGCACTCCCAATGATGATATAGTCAGATTTCAATTTTTCTCCAGTTTTGCCATGCAAAAATGGCTTGTCCAGTAGTTGCATTGATCTAGCACATTTTCCTAGGGCGCTACAGAGAAGATGGGGGGTCCAGCCACTTGTTATTACCATATTACCCTATCTCCAGACACATTGATCAGTCATATTTATGTCCAGGACACCAAACAGAGAGCTATAGACATTTTGATAATTTTCCGATGGATTTCTGAGTAAAAATGGGATAAAAAGGTCACTTAGGAATTCGATTTGGGCAAATGAGGCAAGGTATTGGCATGAGGTTTGTTCAGAGGTCACTTATGATGCATCCCACACCTTCCAGCTTAGCTTTCAGCAGACAGTGGGATCCACACACTCTTTGGGTTGTTATTTGATGTATTATTCTATCATTGAGGGGGGCCATGATTTGGTCATTTGGTCATTTTGACATGTTATTGAGCCATATCATATATCATTGTGCCATGGCGTGATGCTAGTGAAGGACATTAATACCTCCTAGCCGCACCATGTGCTCCTTTTCACTTGTTCTAGTCATCTTTTATGTGGTGCGCCCCCCCCTAGGGCCTCCTTAGTGAGTGCACACCCCCTCTTAGTGAGTTGATCCATGTGTTAATGCTCCGGCTCATCATAGTCGTCGATTGTATTATGTTTATCTTTTGATCTCAACCACTCATTCATAAAATGGTTAGGGTTTTGGTCTCTTGCATTCCTATTTAAGGAAGAGACCCCCTCATTGTAAAGGCACCTTTGGGCTCTTTAACTCTTGGAATAAAAATGCTATTTTTGCAGATCGACTTCTCTGGTCTTGATGGATGCTCTTGCAAGTTGAATATACAATCTTTTCTCTGTGTTATCATTGTGGATCTAGTTTCTTCAAACGTTTTTTCTGCAAGGAGGTTGTGTGGTAGAACAAAGAGGGCACTATTGTGGGGAAACCCCATATCTCTCTCTCGGATCAACCTTTGTCTCAAGGAGTATCTTTATTGTATCTTCCTGACATATTTGATGCTTTGTGTTTCATCTTTCCTCTCGTATAGTCATTTTCATGCTTGATCAATTCTCACTATAGATCGTTTTTGGCAAGGAAGGATGCACTAGTCACTCTGGAGGAATAGCAATTCTACTTGGAATAGTTGGATCTCAGTCTTGATTGCCTCACTTGGGAAAGATTATCAATTTGCAAGGTGGCCGCAAGCTTTTGAAGTAAGATCTACAAGGTACGTATTGGTTTTCATGCTTTTTACCCATTGGTCACTTCAAACCCTCATTAATTAAAACCCTAGTTTTTAGATCTGATAGGCGCACTAGTCACTCTAGAGGAATAGCGATTCTACTTGGGGAAGTTGGATCTCAGTCTTGATTGCCTCACTTGGAAAGATTATCAATTTGCAAGGTGGCCGCAAGCTTTTGAGGTAAGATCTACAAGGTACGTATTGGTTTTCATGCTTTTTACCCATTGGTCACTTCAAACCCTCATTAATTAAAACCCTAGTTTTTAGATCTGATAGATCTGGCAATTATCTAGGCTTAATAATTAAAACCCACCTCATAAATAATTAATAAACCTTGGAGACCAAATTTGGTGGGAATCTAACTCAATTTACCCCTCGATCTAAGGCACTGGATCTCTCCAAGGGAGGTCGCACTTGTGGGTTAGTGGACTTTTTCCCTATCATCTGGCTGTTGCTAGTTCCTCATCAAAACATCAAATCTATAGTTTAGCCACCCTTCTAGTGCCATTTTAACTCAAACTTTGCCTTGTGGGCCCCATTTCACTCATTTTCCATAATTTAAGGGTGGGCCCCACTTGGGTCTTCTTGATTGGCATTAGATCTATTCATTTAAACTTATAACTGGCATATTCATTCCTTGGTTGAGCATTTGTCCATTCTATAAGCCTCCTCAACCAAGCCCTAACTACATTGTCCACTTATATTCCCTAGATCTAGATCCACTTGCTCTTGATCCCTTTCTCTTTTCACTTTCACATTTCCCTAGAAGGTCTTGAGTAGGTTCGCTAGCCTCCATTGGTTAGCTAGGGTCTCCTCCTTGGTCATGCTTTGTCTTGATCTAAAGTGAAGAGTGCCTCGATTAACATGACAACCATTTATCCTTGGGAATTGTGGCTCTCTTGGGTCACCTCTTTAGTTGTCCAACACCTCTACCATCTTGGATAGGATCACCTTTTGGGACAACTACAAGTTGTGTGATAACAGGTACTTTTCTTATTTAGTGGAACCCTAAATTTAAATAAAAATTGTATTTATTTGATCCTTCTAGAAAACCCTAAGATACTATATATTCAAGTCTTCATTTGACAAGCATTCATCATCAACTATCTGAGCTCTGCTTCTTCCTCTGCTTGACGTCAAGGGATATCACTGCTGCTTACTTTGTTTTTGAAATCCGCCCACCTATTAAACCTTCTAGACCTGATCTGAAGCTAATGTTTGAGGGTTTATGCTAAGTCGTCAGCCTTGGAAACTTTACCCAGCCATCTGTGAGCTCTGCTCATGAAGGTCGTAACCTGCTACTGGGTTATTTGTCTGACTTGTACTTTGTTGAAAGTCTAATCTGATATTTTAAGGTTTGTTCTTCCTTTTGTGTAAATTGCTTGGAGTCTAATTTACTCGTTGAAGGTCTGATCTACCTGTAAGAGAACCCGATCTGCTAGAAAGAAATTTGATCTTTCTGAAAGGAGTCTGATCTTCCCATACATAAACTCGATCTAACTTGTCAAGGGTTCGATTGGTCTGTTTGAGATTTGATAAAGGGCCGATCTGATTTGCTTGACTGGGCCATAACGCCTAGAGGACAGATCTAGACTATTTTGTGAAGGCCGTGAGGCTGGGGATCAAACTTGCCTGTTGTAATAGTTGTTGTGGGTTGATTTGACTATGGGCCTTATGGATTTGACCATATGATCTGTTGTCATTCTTGTTAAATGATTTATATCAAATCTATCCTAAACCCTTACTGCTGAAACTCTTCTTATCAAATTCTTATTGCTGAGTTTTGTTTCAAGTTTGGTCTTTGTACTGAAGTTTAATTAGGGTCTGATATTTGTCCTAATCCTTTGCATTTATTGAGGTCATCACCTAGGGTTTAGACCTCTTGTGTTTATATCTTTTGGACATCTATTATGTTGGGACTTGTTTATGACTATCACTGTGTTTTCTTAGTGTCATTGACTATCTCTGTTTGACTGTACCTTAGACCCATCATCTCTCTCTCTCTGGTTTGTACTAACCCTCTAGTAGGGTCATCTAGTTCCTATTGTTTGACTAGCCTCTGAGAGGCACAGTCCTTTTTCTTAAAGTAAAATTTTCTGAGTATAAAACAGGAAGGGTTTCACGCTCCAAGTAAGTACCCTAACCTTGTTTTTCTTCTTTACTTATGTTACTGTTGGTTAACATTGTGTTAGTTATACTACTGTTAGTGATTACATGTTACTGAAGATTACTTTAACACAGTGACCCAATTGGTAGTGTTAAAGTTGAAAAGTTGAAAGAAATGAAAATTATGTTTTGTTTCAGTACTTGTTTATTAAATGTAATTTTGCATTAAAGTACATTGATTTTCTATTTTACTACATCAAACTAACCCTATCAAAATTTAACATATGCATCATCAATTATTAGTATTGTAGTCTTCTTCCCCTATCTTGACATCCTGAACAGTTGTTACCTTGCATCTAATTGTTGCCTTGTAGCTCTTGTTAAGATTATATACTACTAATGACTAGATTTTAACTTCATGAGCATTTAATACATTTTCACAATAGCAGCATAACAAGGATCTCTTAAAGATACACAATCACAAGGTACACAACAATATATCCTACGAAACCCTCAAGGGGAAGAAAACCCAGCAAGAACTTCCTCAATATAGATGACCAAAGTACAATGCCCAAAAATAAGTCTCACAAAGAAGAGAGACAAAAACCCAAACTCTAGAGCCAAGTACAATCCTCCTCCTCCTTCGCAATCTTCCTCTCTCCTCTAATGCGCAATGCTTGAGTGAGTGAATGGTACAAATGAGAGGAAGACACTCTCTATTTATACTTTACTTTTCACTTGACTTTTAACCAAACTAGGTCAGCCCCAATAACCTAACTGGGCCGACTTCTATACGAAGACTCAATTAATATTTATATTATATTCTTTTGGGTACTAACGATCCGACTTACAATGGAGGTTTTACCTCATGACTCTTACATGACCAAATATAATAATGACATCCCCGAACGAAGGTAAAACATCTCCGACGGAGTTACAATAATAAAGTACAAGTAGAATATTCTTTGAAGTTACATTAATTAAACACTCCCCTTTAACAAGAAGGGTATTCTACTGACAACAACATCAACAGGTGTGGCTCTACACAACATCATCAGAAGGAAGGAGGAGGCGGCATCATCAACAACACCATCTAGAACATTGGTTGGTACATCTATAAATCATTGGAAGTTCTTCAACAACATCAATATCAGCAACTGGAACAGCTTGCTGTAACATCATCAACAATTGCAGCACGGAACTGGAACATCATCTACAACAGGAAGCTGGAACATCATCATCATCTTCAGTACAGAGCTGAAGTATCATCATCTGCCGCACTAGAGCATCATCATCAACAGTACTGGAACATCATCATCTGCAGTACTGGAACATCATCATCTGCAATACACATCATCCTTCCTTTCAAAATTACGGGATCAAGTTCAACACGGGTGATCCTTCCTTACGGAACTACGAGATCACGGACAGTCCTTCCTTTCGGAATTACGGGACCTAGTCCATCAACTCTGGTGATCCTTCCTTTCGGAATTACGGGATCATGGACAGTCCTTCCTTTCGAAATTACGAGACCCAGTCCATGAAATCTAGTGATCCTTCCTTTCAGAATTACGAGATCATGGACAGTCCTTCCTTTTGGAATTACGGGACCCATTCCATTAACTCTGGTGATCCTTCCTTTCGGAATCACGGCATCATGGATAGTCCTTCCTTTAGAAATTACAGGACCCAGTCCATCAACTCTGGTGATCCTTCCTTTCGGAATTACGAGATCATGGACAGTCCTTCCTTTCGTTATTACAGGACTCTAGTCCATCAACACTGGTAATGCTCAGACAATCCTTCCTTTCGAAATTACGGGACCCAGTCTTTACGGAGCTACCACTACAGCACACTTGGATGATCCTTCCTTTCGAAATTACGGGATCATTGTCCACTACTTCTCATCTGGATCAATATTTAACACTATCCTTCATTTCGGAATTACGAGATCATTGTCTAGGGATGATCAATCCCAACTGCACCACCATAGTATCAGCACTACTCCCCCTTTCGAGGGAAATCCTTACAAACTACACCAAGCTTGTCACGGAAGTGCTCAAACTTCACACGAGACAGAGGCTTAGTCAACACATCTGCAACTTGCTCATCAGTGCTCACATATTAGAGCTTTAGAGCTCCCTTCTGCACCATATCACGAATGTAGAAATACCGAATTTGTATGTGCTTCAACTTATCGTGGAAAACGGGGTTCTCTGTCATCTTTATACAGCTCTGGTTATCACATAGAATCACTGTGGTATCTAACTCCAAATCAAATAGACCTGATAACAACTTCCGAAGCCATATGGCTTCACAACTAGCAGAACAGGCTGCAATATATTGTGCTTCTGCAGTGCTGAGAACAACACTGGATTGCTTCCTGCTTAGCCATGAAATGATGGCTGACCCCAGACTGTAACATCCACTTGAAGTGCTCTTTCTGTCTGAGACGCTTCCTGCCCAATCTAAATCTGTATAACCATATAGTCTAGAGTCATGATCTCTAGTATAACTGAAACTATAGTCTATCGTACCTTTTAGGTACCTCATCACATGCTTTGCAGCTACAAGGTGAACACGTCTAGGCTCAACCAGATACTAACTCAAGGTGTTCACAGCAAAGCATATATCTGGCCTAGTATTCCTCAAATACATCAATGACCCAATAATCTGCCTGTATAGTGTTACATCCACTAACTCTAAGACGCTTCCTGCCCAATCTAAATCTGTATAACCATATAGTTTGGAGTCATGATCTCTAGTATAACTGAAACTATCGTCTATCGTACCTTTTAGGTACCTCATCACATGCTTTGCAGCTACAAGGTGAACACGTCTGGGCTCAACCAGATACTAACTCAAGGTGTTCACAGCAAAGCATATATCTAGCCTAGTATTCCTCAAATACATCAATGACCCAATAATCTACCTTTATAGTGTTTCATCCACTAACTCTGGCCATGGCTTTACACTCTAACGTATCAAATCTTTTCAAGATTTCTACTGCATACTTCCCTTGGTTAAGGAAGATTCCTTCTGGGCTCTGCCATACTTCAAGCCAAGGTCTTTCATCTCGAATTCTGCAGCGAGCTTCTTCTTGCACTCTGAAATTTGCTTTTCATTACCTGTCAAGAATAAGTCATCCACATATAGCAATAATATGACAAGTTCATCATCCATAACCTTATAGTAAAGTTTAAGATCAGCTTTACTTTTGGTAAAGCTCAAGCTCGTCAGAAAACTAACAATTCTTCCGTACCAAGCTCTTGGAGCTTGCTTCAACCCATACAGAGCCTTCTTCAGTTTGCAAACATGCGTCTCTTTGTTTTCAACCTCAAATTCTTGTGGTTGTTCTATGTACACTTCTTCAATGACACCATTCAGGAAAGTTGTTTTCACATCCATCTGGCGTAACTTCCACTTCATCGTGGTTGCAAGTGCCATGATGGTTCTAATGGAAGTGTACCTTGCTACAGGTGCAAATGTTTCTTCATAATTGATTCCTTCCTTTTGAGAGAATCCATGAGCCACAAATCGATTCCTTCCCTCCGAGCATGGAGCCACTTGTGTTTACCATATTACCCCCCTTCCAGACATGATGACACACTTAGTTTGCCAACGCAAGCACGTAGTCAGTTTTGGGCAGTTTCAGGGTTTTTCAGGAGGATAAAAAATGGAATAAAAAGGTCATAGAGGAATTTGACTTGGGCAATTGAGGTAAGTTTTTGGCACTTGGTCTACTTAGAAGTCATCCATGGTGTATCCCACCCCCTTTCAGATCAGTTTGCACCAGACAGTGGGGTCCACATGGGCTACAGGAGGTCTTTTATTGCATTCTTCTCTCTGA
Organism: Larix kaempferi; assembly: GCA_027924585.1. Lineage (NCBI taxonomy): Eukaryota > Viridiplantae > Streptophyta > Pinopsida > Pinales > Pinaceae > Larix > Larix kaempferi. The sequence continues at coordinate 1,823,777 of BSBM01001482.1, read as the reverse complement.
TGATGGGGACAAGATTCAATCATTTGTGTTACTTGGACATGTCATTGGGTCATATGCTATGTTATTGTGCCATGGGGTCATGCTAGTGAAGGGGAATAATACCTCCTAGCCCCACCATGTGCTCTTAGTCACTTGTCCTTGTCATTATGTTGTGGCTCACATATTATTAGCCACCCCCTTGGAGTGCGTCATCCCCCCTAAGGATCTTTTAGCCATGACGTCACCCCCTTTTTGAGTGATCCATGTCTTATGTTATGTTGGCTCATCTTAGCCATTGATTATATTGTTGTATCTTTTGATCTCAACCACTAGTTTTCAAAAGTGGTTTACGGTTTTGGTCTTCCTCATCCTATTTAAGGAGGAGACCCCCTCAATGTAAAGGCATCTAGAGATTTTGGCTCAAAACTATTGGAATAAAATATTTTTCTTGGGCATCTTGGATCATGGAGTTGAATGCTTGTTTGTGGTGATTATAAATGCTTCTTCCTCTGCACTAACAGACAGTGGTGGCCATATTGAAATTTTATCTTCACTAACACGATTTGCAGGCAAAGAGGGCATCTTGGAGGAGTGCGCATTGGTGGGGAGGCCTACCCTGCTACCTTCATCAAGACGTCTTGGGTCTACAGGGAGTTGTTTTGTCTTTGCACCAACAATTTCATGTTTATTCATCTTTTGTTTGCATCTACCTCCATTTCTCTTAACTGATTGATCTTTATGTCCTTGGTTGATAGGAAGAGGAGGCCGAATTGGTTGAAGGAGGCAAAACGCATAGCAAGAGGGCTTCATCAAGTTTGGCATTTGATCTTTGTGGGAAGTAATCCTCGTCACAAGCTACATTCATCTTCATTTTCTAGGTACGCTCAAGGAGGTATGTTGTTCTTCTACTTTGGCCATTTATTCTCTTAGATCTACAAACCCTCATTTTTACATTTTTTTAGATCGACTTAGATCTAGCATGCTTTTGGGAATATAATTTAAAACCCACCTTAATAATCTTCACGGCAATCCCGATCTACAATTTGGTGAGGTTTGGACTCCGTTTGGCCCATTTCCCAAGACACTATGTCTCTCCAAGGGAAGTTGCACCCCTAGGAGAGTGGCCTCTTTGCTAGTTCTAGTACGTGGGTAGGTGAGATTTTTGCTTCATTGGATAGATCGGCCCCTAAAACCTACCCCTAGTGCTTCACCCTATTGATTTTCACCTTGTGGACCCCATTCCTCATTTTGAGGGTTGTGCCGCACTTGGGTCATTAGGTGATGCATTAGCCTTTTCTTAGATCTACTTGTTTAATTTCATAGGTGACCTAAATCAAACACTTGGTTTAAACATTTTTCCATTGCTTCAGTCTCTCAACCAAGCCCTAACCACCTTGGGTCCACTTACCTTTTTAGATCTAAAGTCTTACATCCTTGATCTCCTTGCTTAACTTTACACTTTTCCCTAGGAGTCTTTGGGTTAGCTAGTCTTCATAGATTGGATAGGGTCTCCCCCTTGATCTTGATTCATCTTGATCTAAAGTGAAGGTTGCCTCGGTTGGCGTGACACCCACTTGCATTGGGAACCATGGCAATCCTTGGGTCACCTCTTTAGTTGTCCAACGCCTCTACCATCCTAGATAGGGTACCTTTTAGGGACAACTACAAGTTTTGTGATAACAGGAGTCAAATAGGCTACTCAGTCATCCTATCGGCAACATCAAGTGGAAGGGGACATCACAGCTCCACAAAATCGTTGAAGAAACCTTGAAATTGTTATCAATGGAAGAATGCAAAGGTTTATTCCGACTATTCATTAATTAATTGGAGGATTGGAATGGTTGTAGAGTGAAGAATGTAACCTTGTTATCAGAGGAGAAGCCCATGCACATGTATGCGGAGATATGCATGAAACCAGAAATGCACAAAATTTCAAGGTATATTTGTTGTTTTCTCATGATATTTATCCATACGAAGTTTACAAATCATGACAAATTGTTGACACACTCTGGATGTAAGAAGTTCAAATTTAAGTCAAAGTCAAGATTGTAAAAATGATAGTCATTGAAACTGTCAAAGTCAAAAGTCAAGTCATTGAAAATTTGAAACGATCAAACTTAAAATTCTAGTCCAAATGCGAGACAAAAGATCATGGTTATGTAATGAAGTCTTTGTAAAGCCATTGTCAAAGTCAATGTCAAGTCAATACTTGAGTCAAATCATGACCATGGTGCATCAATTAAGTTTGCCAGTCCATTGTCATAGGTTGCCTTGTTGGACATTGCGCAACCCAACAAGGAAAAAAAAAATTATGCAGGTAATTTCAGGTGCGTGAAGAAGATTGTAGGTGTAGATAAAAGAAGATGACAACAGACAAAAGCAACTGATGGAAGAAAGCAAGAAGAAGAAGATATCATGAACAAGTTGACAGAAGAAGACGACAAAGGACAATACAACCAGGATGAAAGAAAAAGAAGATGAGAGAAGAAGCAAAAGAAGATGATAGAAATCAGAAAAGGGCAGTGAGCAAGTGATGGGAAATGAAAGAAGAATAGAGACAAAAACCTGGGCACAAACAAAGATGCAGTGGCAGTCCAAGAAACATAAAGCAGCACAAGGAAAGAAGAATGAAGCAGCAAAGCAAGGTAAAATAAGCAGTAGAAAATAATACCATTTGTTTAATACATGGATCCATAGAAAATGAAATCCTAAGAAATTTGATGATCCTCCTTGATAATGTTAATTGGCTGCTGGAAAAGAAAATGGTCTTCGTCCTATGTTTAAAATGGCTAGAACAGCCTGAGATGAACCTGTATGATGAATGTTTTCTGTATGTATCTGAATCAAATGATGATGTAATGGTTGTAAGCCATAAAAAGGAAAGTAAACCCCATAACTTGATTGTTATTGGTTCATGGTAAACCAAAAACCACTTGTCATGACAGACGAAGGTTCATGGTTAGCTAGAAACCACTTGATGTAATTAATGGTTCGTGGCAAGCCAAAACCACTTGAGAAGTGCAATGGTTGAGGGTAATCCAAAAAAACCTAGGTTGTCATTACAGGTAAGCGAAAGAATACCCAAGATGATGATTCATTATGATGCAGGGGGAGTAAAAGGTACCGGTATGAAGATTTGTGACTCAAAGAATTGTTGTTGAACCATGTACACGAAAAAGTTTCCTAGAGAACTGGCGGATACAGCGGCTGGTGGCCAATGTATTCCAGTGGATGGTAATTTCTTTCTATGAACTTCAACAAACAAATATGATTGTATTTTGCAGGTACTAGATAAACACTAAAGAAGAGATCAGTAGTGAAGAAGACCAGAGATAAAGATTGCAAAAAACAAAGGATGAAGACAAAAGGCAAAAGATAGAAGATGAAGACATAGATCATAGTTGAAGAAGATTAAAGAAAAAGAACGTAGAAGAAGATAAAGATTGGACCGATTGAAGAGACAGGGGCGGATGACTAAATATTGAAATCACAAGCATTCAATAAGGGTGAGTATGAAGGATTAACTCCTACTTGTGATACTTAATGAATACAATGTAATATGTAAATGAAGTAGACAATGCATAAAAGTCTACATATGATTCAAAGATGAGGACAATGAGAGAAATTAGGGATGAGAATCTCATAAGATCAAGTTGAGTGATTCATGGAGACATTGTTGGATATAGTTATGGAGGATAATCCACAAAAACCCATGTTGTTGTTATGGGTAAGCCGAAAAACACCCAAGATGATGATTGATGATGATGCAAGGGGAGTAAAAGGTACATGTATGAAGATTTGACTCAAAGAATTGTTGTTGAACCGTGTACGCGAAAAAGTCTCCTAAAGAACTGGTGGATACAGTGACTGGTGACCGATGTATTCTGGTGGGTGGTAACTTTTGTATATGGACTTCAACAATCAAATATGATTATATTTTGCAAGTACAAGATGAACACTAGAGAAGAGATGAATAGCGAGGAATACCGGAGATGAAGATCACAGAAGACAAAGGATGAAAACAAAAGGCAGAAAATAGATGATGAAGACGAGCACAACTAAAGAAGATTGAAGACAAGGATCATAGAAGAAGAATATGAAGATTGGAACAATGAAGAGACAGAGGATGATGACTGAATATTGAAATCACGAGTATTAGTTAAGGGGGAGTATGAAGGATTAACTCCTACTTTTGATAATTAATGAATACATTGTAATACTTGAATGAAGTATACAATGCATAAAAATCTACGTATGATTCAAAGATGAGGACAAGGAGAGAAATCAAAGATGAGGACAAGGAGAGAAATTAGAGATGAGGATCTCATAAGATCAAGTTGAGTTATTCATGGAGATATTGTTGGAGATAGTTATGGTGATGGTTGAACTAAAATTCTTAAATATGGTATAGTTGTTATGGTCACCTAAAGTTATATAAAGAGACCAATTGTATAATCGAAACACACATGGGAATGGATTGATTGAATACAATTGCCCCATTAGAAGTATCTTGAGTGGAAACTCCCTGTGTCCCTTGCTTCATATCTGCTTGTGTGTATTTGTTGCTGAATTATATACCCAATAAAAAAATCAGAATAAGATCCCATCTAAAATGATCCAGTTATCAATGACTATCACTTCCCTAATAGTGTTCAACTTGATTGTCCATCTTCCAGCTGAATTTTGGTCAATGACAATATGAAGACGTTGAAGTTGAAGACATTGCCAATTCCTAATGGATATAAATCCACCAAGTTCTTAATCCAAGATGGATCACCTACATAGGGAAAGGAAGCATATACTTACCACGCACCTAATTCTGTGCTATTGATTTTGTATAATGTGTGACTAGTTTTTTATTCTCAATCATGGCAACTGCCAAGAAAATATGTGGGAGTGGGAGACCAAGAAAATGTTGACACACATCCAATTATGCCAAAGTCTTCTATGTAGATAAAGTATGAGCCACCTCTGTTTTCTGACAAAATGGAAGACTATTAAAAAGGCTTTGTAAAGATTGAGCATCAAGACGACAAGAATTATAATCAATCTCTTATGTGAAAATCTGCTTAGCATCAAGTCCAAAGTGTTTTACCAAAATGAGCCTTATACCTCCATTGCAAATTGGAACATTAAGTTACAAAACTAATCAGATTAAAGTTTTGTTAGCCATCTACAATAATAGGTTAATCATAATTTGGTTAGCAAGAGACCCTAGAATAAGATGAAACACGTCAGAGATAAAAATGGATGTTGAGATAGAAAGGAGTCATAAAAAGAATGTGCAAGGTAAAGTTGAGACCATGAATGTAACTAAAACATCAGTTCTGCAAGATTAGGTAACATGTCAAAGTAGGCCAGGAGAAAAAAAACAAGTAAATATACTGATCATGAACTGAAGTAACGAAAAAAAGGAGATGGGAATTTGTAAAGTCGCATTCCTTGGATGCTAAGCAAATTGTTATTGTTGCAAGTATTTACTCACTCGCTAAATTTTAATGAGAATAATATATATATATATATATATATATATGTTGATTGAATAGTGTTGATCACTTTACAATAAGGGGTCCCATATAAATATTCCTAAGCGGGTCCCTTACGTAGCTTTGTTACAAGGTACATCTCTTGGTTAGTATTTAACTTTATTATTTTCTTTCATTATCTTTTTTATTAATATCTTATTTACTTATTTTTATTTATTTATGGATGTGTTATCACATCCATGTTACACTGGAGCTACCATGCTGCAGATTGTGTGGTCGGGGACCATACTACATTTTTTTTTCCCAGATCAAAGATCAAATGCCTTCAGAGGGGGCATGCTTTTTGTTCAAATTGCCCCGAGCAGAGATATCAGAGGGGACAGATGGTTTTGTATTGGTCCAGACATGTTACACAACATCTGCCAAACGGTCACCCTTCCTTGCCAGGATTTGAGTAAGCCCATTGAGACAGTTGCCTAGCCTTATTTTTGATTGAGAGTATTACAGAGTATTGTTGGTTTTCCACTTGTTGCCCGAATTCAGCAGAGGTCAAGTTTCAAAGACAGCTTCAGCAACAGGTATATGGTGTGGCGGGTATAGCATTTAATGTTTTATTGCTCATGTTGTTGATTAGACTTGTTTATATATGATAGTACACTGACTTTACATATGATGATTGATATGGTGATCTAGTTGTCATTATGATGTGTTGTTGGGCCCTTGGTGATGTCAGTCCACCCCTTCCAGTAGACTCCTGTCTATGCACACTGGATCATGTCCCCATTATTGGTATAGACTTGGTCATTTAGTCCCCCTACGCAGTTGACTTTGGATCCACCTTCACTTTCTCCACCCATCTGACTCATTCATGTTGGTCTTTCTCGACTTGGGTTTTGATTTGTGACCTTGAGGATCCCCTTCCCCACTGACCTCTGAGTATGCCATGATTCCCTGTCTTTTGTGCCTTGACTCTTTAGTGTGTGAGATGCACTCTCAAACCTGGGATTTGCTCCTGTCAGTTGCCCCCGATGTTGCAATGCAATATAGGATTGTGTAGCCTCACCGGGTGTTCCCCATTGGTCATCAAAGCATGTACACTCACCCCCATTACTTTGCAGTATGAGCACCTTGATTATATCTATTGAGATATGTATGTAGCCCAAAAGGGCCTTGAAATGTAATGAAATGAAGAAATGTAAAAGCAAGCAAAAAAGGCTATGTAAATGTAAAATCTAGCCAAAAGGGGCTAAGTATGAAAGTCAATTGTAAAAGTCCATGCAATGTGTTTCTGAACACACATGGAGACAGGTCAGCCATATATATCAACATTGTATTGGTTATTTCCTCACCTAGTCCTACGGGGCAAGGAGGTGAGATAGAGCAAGGAACAAGCTCAAGATTGTCCCCTAGAGTCTCAAGTTACGATTTGTCGGACACCCAGTTTGGTAGCTCTAGAAAAGATCCTCACGGAGTCTTCTTAAGGCACGGAGGTGAGTTGTGAGGTATTTGTTAAATTACCAGTGGCGGTTTCCGTGCACTATACCCATTTGTGAGGCACTGCCCTTCCCTGTGTATTATCATGGTATGCTTATCTCAGTGGGCCCCGCTTTCCCAATTTATCCAAAGGGTCACACGATCTTGGTCCTTGTTTTCCCTTATCCTTCACCCTGTTCTTCCACCTCACCCAAAGTCAGCGAAGTGGTCAAGTCCATGGGTTGTGCAAAGCAGTTTGAGTCTTTTGGAGGTGGTGGGCCCACCTCACCTAGGGCCTTGTATTTTTGAGATATTATGTATTTTTTATCACCATGTTGGCATCGTATTGTTTAGTAATGTACTAACATGTATAAGGAAGCCTCTCGCTTCATGTGGCATACAGGTATTCAGCCAGCACCATGTTGACCAGATTTGACTTGGTCAAACTAGGTTGACCAGGCCAAAAATGGGCCCAAAAAAATGTGGCGATCAAGATTTCGATTTTAGTCAATTATTATTCTATTGGGGTCCCATATGAACCTCCAAGCATCAGAATTTTAAAAAGTTGAGGCAGCGATGAGATTTTTAATTATTATGGGTCATTATTGACCCGTTTTAATTAAAAATCATGGATTTTGGGCAAGCAATGCCTAAGTGATGGATCGTGGTCATTCAAGTGACCATGTCTACTATTTTTGGGGTCTACGATCGCATTGCAGCAGACGGTTCGACAATCCGAACACTATAAGTGGGTCAAAAGCCCAATTTACACCTTCAGCAATAAAAACCAGCAATTAATTAAATGGAAAATCAAAATATCGTGAAGGCAACTATGGCAAATGGCAAAAATCAAAGGCTGGCTAATACAAGGGGGTCTTCTAAGGTAATGTTGGTAATATTTGGACATCTTTTATGTGTTGTGGGTCCCTCCATTGGACCAGCTCACCATGTGGGTCGAATTTGCCCATGGGGGGCGTTTTTCTTCACTTGGCAAATTCGATTTTGATGTTTTATTGTATGTGGGACCTTGGATGTATGAGTTAAGGGGATAAAACACCATACAGACACCCCCTAACATATTATTTGCTTGTTGTATGGGCCCCACGAAGGGCCCCTCTCTCCACATCTGCGCTAGAGGGCAATTCGCACCCCCTCATGGGCTCTCCTCCACCCTTCGATTTGGCTATTGGGGATTGCATCCCAAACATCCATTTTGGAGGGAATTAGGGTTGTAGTGGGGGCATTCTCTATTTAAGAGAGAGTCCCTCCCATTGCTACTTCCTCTTGGGCATTTTTGTAAACATTTGGACTGAAATAGAGAAGAGATTCCTGGAGAGTTCTTGAGACATTGTTTGCTTGGATGAGTATTGTGGTGATTGATGTCCATTTGTTGATGTATTGATGAGTTATCTACTGCATTTTCCCACCATCTATAGCTTAAACGAATTGCAGGTTGGAAGGCCACTTGAGGAAGGGCGCATTTCATGGAGTGGGAGCTCCACACTTGGGTACTTCTTCAAGGATTTAAAGAGGGAGTTGAATTTACTGTTTATCATTCAATTTCTCAATCATTTGTCTTTCATTTTGCTGTGTAAACTATCTACTTGTTTCAGATCTTTGATTTTCCATTTTTTGTGGCAGGTAGCAAGGGTGCACTTGGTCTTTGGCTGGCTCAAATGCTTAGGGAAAGCGCTGGTTGCTCATCATTTGAATTCGGCAAGTGGTCTTCATACAATATTCAGGTACTCCTCTCATGCTTAATTCTCTACTTAGATTTCTGATGTGTTTGCTGAGCTGAAATTACATGTAAAACCAAGAGAAAATTAAAAAAATACAAATTTGACCGTTAAAACTTAATTTTCTTTCCAAACCCCGCTTTTTTATTTGTTCTTAAACGCCTAAATCCAAAGTTACGTTGCTTTTCGACTCCATATGCCCATAGATTTAGCACTGGTCCACTTGGCAAAAACGCCCCTCTAGGGCGTTTTTCTCTTTTTGCTTGTTTGGGTCACTTTGGGGTTCTGGGTAGTTTAGAATCGGTTCTCAACCGTCATTTTACCTTAAGAAATCAAGCTACCAACTGCTAGAAGTGCCATTAAACACTAATTTATCGCTGCCCTAGGTCCATTATTTCACTGCTTAACTCTCTTCCTTGGGCAGAATCACTCCACTCTTTCACTTCTAGCTTGTTTACATCCTTAGTTGATTTTCAGCCATTTAATCAATTATCTAATCTATTTTATTCATCACGATTGATCGCTGGTCACATTTCATTTACGTGCTTATTTCATCATTTACGTGCTTATTTCATCTGTGTGCCCAACCGATGGCTGAAATCAACCTTATGATCTCATTAACACTCATCTCTTGTCTTCATCTCTTTATATTTTGAGATTTGGGTGTATTTTTGTCTCTCAACCATCACTGGTTGAGCGAGATCTCCCCCTGTTGAGGCCTTGGTTGTGCAGGATGATTTCAAGGTGCTGGAATGGGTCCAAGGCTCCCAACAAAGGGTGAAAACCCAGGCTGAAAGGCTTCGAAAGACTGACTTGGCTACGTGCCTCGTCTGAAGTGACAATAGCCTTGTCCGATGTGACTTCCGTTCCTTGAACGGAGGACTTGGCCATTGTTGGTTACACCTTCCTAGCTGCTCACCCTCTACCATCCCTGTTGGGACATTTATCATCAACAACTAGAGTTAGTGTGATAACAGGATGATTTCGTCTTCAATTGTGGAGAGTCATCTTGATTCCGGAGCATGGCTGAATATTTGTGAAGTTGGCTTTGTCGTGGACACATGAGATTTATGAGTTCTTTGAGAGGCTAGCGTAGGCTTCCTGACCCATACAATTAGTAGTTCTTCTCTTGCCATTTAAATTCCTTAAATTGTTCTTGGAGATTCATGCGGTAGGTATCCAATCGCATCAGCCATTCCACCCTTAATACCATGTCCATCTCGCTGAATGGTAAAGCATAACATCCAAATTATAACCAAATCTTGTATTTGTAGTATGTGCAAAGATTTTATGGGACCTGTTATCACATATAAAGTAGTCGGGCTACCATACATTATTTTTCTGATTCCAGTACACTATTCAGCCAGTTCCCTTGCATTGAGATGCTGATATGAGCATCTATTATGGATCACTATCAGATTATGGACAACAGTTTTGTTCCGCATGCCATGATTGAGTCTCAGGACACTCAAAGAGATGACCGATGTAGCCATTTAGCCATTTATTACAGAGCAGTCAGTAGTGCCCAGAGTTACAGCAACAGTTTCAGAGGACAGATGTTGGTTCAGATGATGAGCATTCAGGTATATGACTCAACAGGTATATTTTGGTGTTATGGTTATATTGCTTTTATATTCATTCTTGTAGCATGTCTTAGCATTTAGTATCATGATCTGGCGATCATATAGATATGTGGACTTGGCTGTACTTTTATATATCATATTGTCCCTACTCAGACTTAGAAGTTCTTGACCTATACTCATCGGTTTTACCCTCCTTAGGGAGATTAGAGGTGATCATTCCCACCATACTTTGGCTTGCTAGTGTTGGTCTCATTATTCATTGTCTTCGCCCATCCATTACCTACCCAATTTTTTATTTACCTTGACTTACTACTTGACTAGTGGCATGGAGGGCCTTTCCTCGCGGTAGCCTCTATATTGGATGAGCTTCCCTATTTATTGTGTCTCGGCTCTGGATTATTGGAATAGAAAAATACTATTGCATCTATCTGTTGTGTTGTGGTGAATGCTTTTGGAGTTTGTTCGTTGGTTCTTCCTTTGCACTGGGTTATTGGAGATTTGTCTTGCTATCGATTTTGTTCTATGATTTTGTCATCTACAGGTGGAGGCTGAATTGGTTCAAGGAGGACGCATTGGTAGGGGAAGACTCTCCCTGCTTCTTCTTTGGGTTTCTTCGTCGGTAATAGGGAGTATTACTGTCTCAGGACCTTCTATTTCATGTTATCATTCGCTTATACTTGTATTTCCTCCATGCTTGATCATTCTGATTGAATCGACTTTCCTTGGTTTGACAGGTAGAGGAGGGCGCACGTGTGGAGCTAAGGCATCAATTCAAGCAAGGCAAATCAAAGATCTCCCATTTGATCTCTGCGGGAACTTTCCTCAACAACAAGGCAACCTCATCCATCACTGAAGTAGGATCTCAAGGTAAATTTCTCATTCCATGATCTATCCATTTGTCTAAATAACTGAAAACCCTCATTTTACAATTTCTTAGATCTACTTAGATCTACTTGGATTTTGGGTAAAACATTTAAAACCCACCTCTATAGCATCCACGGCAATTCGGATCTATAGTTTGGTGTGGATTGGCCCTCATTTGACCCATTTCCCAAGGCAAATTAGCCTCTCCAAGTGAGGTCGCACTTCTTGGATGGGTGAGTTTTGCTAGATCTAGCACCTGGGTAGGTGAGATCCCACTTGATCCTTACTCTCCACAATTGATAACCTACCCCCAGTGCTTCACCATGGTGATTTTTGCCTTGTGGGCCCCATTCCTCATTTTGAGAGTTGAGCCCCACTTGGGTCACTTGGTGATGCATTTCAAATCTCAAATCTACTGAGATCTAGCCATTAGATGATCCTAATCTTCAAGACCCACCTAGCTTGACACTTCAACATCCCTGATCTATAGTTTGGTGGACATCCAACTCCTTTTGGCCCACTTTCCAAGGCACTGATCCTTCTCCAAGCCCTCACAACTTTTCTGGTTTGTTGAGTTTGCTTGTGGTTTGGTCTTTGTCTTACTGCTTGAACACCTAGACATTGTCATATCCACTCATCAAGCCTATCTTTGGTACTGGTTAGCCCCAATTTGGTCCTTAACTACCCTGCATTGGACACGATTCCCAAGGCAATGGATTTTCTCATCTTTGAGTAGTACCCTTATCTTAGATCTAGTTTTACATCTCATAAGTCACTTACATAACCAAGTTGGATCAAATTTACATTGCTTAAGCCCCTTAATCCAATCCATTACTCATCTTGTGACTTCATCCATAGATCTAGGGTTTACCATACACCTTATGTATTTCATTCATACTTGATTTGATCTGGTGTCCTGGTCTGATCTCTCGTATCGGGAGTAGATCTGGGTCTCCCCCTTTGTTGTCTTGGGCTAGATAACATAAAGTGAAGATTGCCTCGATTGGCCTGACAACCATCCATTGGGAGTTGAGGTTATCTTGGTTGCACCTCTTTGGTTGCCCATCCCCTCCGCCATCCATCTTGGATCCATCTCTAGGGGCAACTACAAGTTTGGTGATAACAGGACCTTCCTATTCCCTCGACTTGTTGACCATCAACAACCGTAACAATGAGATCCTTCACAAGGTATACAAAAAGGTTCAATTTTTTTGCGAGATTGATATCCATAAAATTGAGTTCTTCCGAAGTTTATGAGGATAGTGATATTTTTAGTTTTTATGCTTCCATTGAGTTTAAATGTCTTTGGTTCCATTTTTCCTGTAATTGTTGCAAGTGATATCATGGGTTTTTCATCCCAAATGGTTTGGCAATTTCCATTGTTCCCTAAATGAGGTGGGAGTATATCTTACTATAGATGGTTGCATTTCTTCCCTCCGAGTCTGCTTAGTGCATGTGATTGTTTGCCAATGATATCTATGGTGATTTTTCATCATTGTCAAAATATTCAATGTCTTCTTTAGAAGAAACCTCTACTTCTTTTCCATCTACAATTTTGAAATGATATAAGTGATTGGATGCACATTTATGTCTCGGAGCCCACTTCTTACCTCATCTATGACAATTGTTTTCCTTCTTTTTTACTTCATCATCGAAGTTGCTACTGGGGGGTGTCTTCATATCTTTCAGCTTCTTACCTATATGACTTTTTATCACTGCATTTATGTCCGAGTGACCACTTGTCTCCACAATATCTACACTCGCCCTCCTTTTGTCAAGAATAAACATTATCAAACCTTAGTATTGATAACCTCTCAAATTTATTCTATGCAGCTTTTGCCTTACACAGAGCAGTTTTTAGCTTTAATTCATTCTGGATGTGCGGTTTTAGTCCGATTAGATAAAGTCGAACTAATTTTCCTGCTGATATCATGAGAACTAGTGTAGCCAGTGCTTCCCAGTCATGGGTAAATTCATCGACATTCCTTTCTATTCTAGTTGTGCAATCTTTGTAAAAAAAATCTTCTTTGATACCCTAGAATATCTACACTCCCCTTCCTTTCATCATGAATAAACATTATCAAACCTTAGTATTGATAACCTCTCAAATTTATTCTATGCAGCTTTTGCCTTACACAGAGCAGTTTTTAGCTTTAATTCATTCTGGATGTGCGGTTTTAGTCCGATTAGATAAAGTCGAACTAATTTTCCTGCTGATATCATGAGAACTAGTGTAGCCAGTGCTTCCCAGTCATGAGTAAATTCATCCACATTCCTTTCTATTCTAGTTGTGCAATCTTCGTAAAAAAAATCTTCTTTGATACCCTAGAATATCTACACTCCCCTTCCTTTCATCATGAATAAACATTATCAAACCTTAGTATTGATAACCTCTCAAATTTATTCTATGCAGATTTTGCCTTACATAGAGCAGTTTTTAGCTTTAATTCAATCTGGATGTGCGGTTTTAGTTTGATTAGATAAAATCGAACTAAATGTCCTGCTGATATCCTGAGAACTAGTGTAGCCAGTGCTTCCCAGTCATGGGTAAATTCATCCACATTTCCTTTCTATTGTTGTTGTGTGGTCTTTGTAAAAAAATCTTCTTTGATACCCTAGAATCTTTCGAAGAAATCATTTTTTAATAAAGTCTAGTTTGTCAAATAAGATGACTACTTCCACCACATGTACTAATTGTGTGCATCACCTTCGAGCTATACATGGAAACATACTTGATGTTTTCATCGTCGTTACCGATGTTATAAATCATGAAATATTCTTCTGCCTTGTTGAACCATGCCATGCCATGTTTTTTATTTCCATCTTATTTCAATAGCTATAATTTCAGCCTCATCGAGTATGCAAAAACTGGCTGACTTGTGTCAGCTGGAAACTGGTCGATGATGACCAAACCACTAAGGGCCATGTTTGATTGTGAAATTGTTGTATTCCATGAACCTAGTGGCAGGAAATATGTGCATGGAGAACCTGATTGGGGAATAGAGATTCCTAGAGAACCCATGGTGGTTGTAAGATTAGTTATGAGATCCCTAAGTTCATTGTGACAATCCTTGAATTCATCGTGATTGTTATTAATTATATTTATGAGTTCTATTTGCTCTTGTTGCAACTAACTATCATTTTGAGCAATTTTTTTCTCCTATTCGACATGTTTTTCTTGAAATTCAATCTTCATATCATCATGCTTTGAATTGTACATCTTTTGATTTTCTTCTAATTTATCTAATCTGTAATTAAAGTCTGCTCTTTCCCCCATTTTTCATGTTTTGGGAGAGAACTCTTGCAATCAATCTCGACTGGTTGAAATTATTGTTGTACATATTAGTAACTTTTGGTGTACAGGTTGATTGATGGGTTGTACAGATTTGTTGTACATACTAATTTAATTAACCTGTACAGAATAATCATCAGTGCAATCAGGCTGTACAAATGCAGTTGTAACTTGTAAGACTCAATAGGTGACTGTACAAATTTAATGGATGATGGATGGTTTAATTGGAGTTGTACGACAGCTAAAGAGAATTGTACAAGGACAACTAGAAGACAGAATGTACAACAATGCTAGCGCAAAACTTATGACAATGGATGGCAGATGGACTCTATGGCGGTGTTGGCCAAAGATTGTATGACAACGAATGGAATGTGTAAAGCAGTGGTACGGCTGGGTCGAAGGGTGTACAGTAGCAATGGTCACTCTGGAAGGTGCATGGCAGTTAGTCCCAATCTTTCTATGCTCTAATACCAATGTTACAAGTATTTTACTCACATGCTCAATTTTAATGAGAATAATATATATATATATATAATGATTGAATAGCGATGATCAGTTTACAACAAGGGGGCGCGTAAAAAAATTCATGTCTCTTGGTTAGTAATTAACTTATTTATATTTATTGTTATATTTATTATTTATATTTATTAATTGTATCTACTATTGTGAATCTAAACTCGCACCAGCTAGACATTACCAATCAAAGTGTAAAATGGTAAGTCAGACACCGCATAGGGAAGATTTTATGACATATTGGAAGAAATGCTTTTAGGGAGTGAAGCATAAATATTAAAAACACACAGAATGAGATTAAATAATTACTAGAAATGTAAACATGTCCAATTAGAGAAGGGATATGCAATATGTTAATTTAGGAGGAAACCCCTATGCAAGATAATCCACCTAGAAAAAAGGGAAATCTTTACTCTAGAAACTCAAGCAAAATATTACTGAATCTCAAGCATAACAAAGGAATATTTACAAACACGAGATTTCAGATTTTTTAATCTTTATAAAGCACTAAGATACATGCCATTATGAATTTGGTTTATGTTGCAAAACAACTTGGACTTGAGGGCAATTAAAGAATCGTTTGCATTCATATTTTCCATCCAAACAATCCAATGTTATCACAATCATCTTGATTAACCATGTGCGTCTTGTTAGACTTTCAAGTTACTCAAAAAGTGTTTACACCATGTTTGGGGTGCTTCATGAGATTTGGGGTACATGGTGTATGTTCAGCCCCTGAATGGTCTGAGATGGAATGCAACATGAGAGATGGTCCGTGATGTATATGCACACTTGTGATATAGCTCACTCATTGAATGCCAAACCTCATATAGTCACTAGCTCAGTGTCTCCCCCGGGGCATTGGAGATCTCTTGCCTGGATGGTGGATGCCCTACATGATGGGCCACATGGAGGATTCCCCTGGTGGGAGAATGCCCTACAGTATATGAGAAGGATTGTGCATTGTGCAGGAGGGCTAAAAGCGCTAGATGGCATGTGGAAGCTTGGTTTTTTGTTTGGAGGATTGGAGATGGCTCGGGGACGCCTAGGGCTTCAGAATGTTCTTGCAGGGGTAGCTACCCCAATGGAGTACTCGGCTTTGGAGGATGGATGGAGACCGTGAAGGCTCAAGATGAAGTGGAGTGGAATTTCCTTGCATAGATACATCACCTTGGGTCACTATTGTGCATGACGTCATCACTAGACCTTGACACTTGTACTATAGGAGTGGAGCACTTCACTTGTGTATGGCTTACTTATGTTTAGTAGGCTTGCTTGTAAGGCTTAGATCGACCTATGTTATATTGTTGGCCTCCCTTACCTCGTATAAATAGATGAAGGAGTGAGTCTTTCAAACATCACATCACATCACACATTCATTTTTATCTCTTCTTTAGAGTGCTCTCTTAGTGATGCACTAGGATTTGTGAAGAAACCCTAGTGGAGCATATGAGGAGGGGTTTCATTCCTTGGAGGCTAGAGATTATGGTTTGTAAACCCTTGGATGTATTTGGGGTAGAAGAGGAGGACATCTTGATTTGTGAAGAAACCCTAGTGGAGCATATGAGGAGGAGGTAGATGATTTCTCTCTATTGAGATTCTTCTCTATACATTTGATCTCTCTCTCTTGGATGCTAGAGTTTCTTGGTCTCTTAGAGCATCTTGGATTCTAGGATTAGGGTTTCATTCCTTGGAGGCTAGAGATTATGGTTTGTAAACCCTTGGATGTATTTGGGGAAGAAGAGGAGGACATCTTGCCTTGGAGATAGCATTGGAGGCATTCTTAGACTTGGAGGACTTAGGGTTTGCTGACTAACCCTAGCTAGGGCATCTTACGTGGATGTATTTTATCCTAGCATTTAGAGGAGGCTTTGGTATGTATGTACTTCATTCATTGAACATATATATATGAGATTTCCAGCTGCCACATATTCTGTAGATAGCATATTTGATTTCAGCATTTTATTTTGTTGGAATGGTTATTTCCAGCTTTTAATTGTCTTGCTGATTTGAAACACTTAAGAAAAAACTGTTAAAGGACTTGACACTAAGATTAAAGATAATAGCATAGCCATTTATTGTTGTTGTGTTTGTTATCATATCTGATGTATAAGAAGTGTTTTCAGATCTGGTTTATACATGTGAAGTTTCCCTATAGAGCTGGAAACTCATTGGAATGATTGGTATCTTTTCTCCTTGAATTGCCACGAATTTAGAAGCTCCTAGAACTGAATAATTGTGAAAGTTCCACTGCTCTTTTACACATTAGTTTACAGCAGTCCTAAACGGTTAAAATCCAAGGAACCTTCTTGAAAGAAGGTGAATTTTCAGATTTGCATTAATTGCTTGGTTCAAATGAAATTTCATCTCACTCAAACACCTCACACAACTCCCCACTTGAAAATAATGTTCAAACTTCAAACTAACTTTGGACATCCCCATTACCTTTGCTTTCATTTCAAGATTCTTGGAAGATTTAGGACTTACTCTTCCGAAGTCTCCGTCCAGCTTATTGGCCTTCTTGTTTAATGGCTCTTTCTGATTTTCATTAGACTTTTTCCCACTTTTTTCGTGCTTACGCTTTTTGCCCGATCCTTTATCACTGCCTTCATTTTCATGCTCCAAATCTTGTGCCATCTTTGAGCCCTGACGAAATGTTTCTAGTTTCTCTTCTGCCTCCTGTTTTGTATCTGCAAAAACAAAACTAGTTTGTAGTTATTAGTAATTCTTTACAAGACAGATTCACAGAAAGACAAGAAATGATTTTGCATATAACAGGATACCTATTTGGCAACCCACCATGAATATACTGTTTCACTAAGCTTTGGACAGCATTCTTATCCTCGGTGCTCAAGCTCTCCCAGCCAGACATCTTTTCAATTGGACTAGTCCACCAGCCTATCTCTAAAAAACATTTGGCATGACGCCATACTGCCACTGTCCCACGAAACCATGGATTCTCAGGGTCAGCCATGGTTGATATGCGTATCTGCACTAGTAAAAAATCATCACAAAAAGTGCATTCAAGTTTAAGCCACAAACTCAAACAATTGAGGTATTTATTGGTGCAGAGCCTGTAAGGCATTGACACTGCTGGCACCATAAGAAAGGCACAACTAAAAAAAACATGGCAAGCAAATCTAATAAGGAAGCAGTTCATTTGCTTTTGGATTGAATAAGATTATAAAATGTTTACTGAAAAAATGGCAGCAAGTAAATTGGCCTAAGTATTTGAGAATTGCACCAATAAATTAAACAAAGTTGCAACGGATGAAGTTAATCTCATCAACAGTCCGTAAATTTAAGCACATTCAAGGGAAAAGCAATGTACATCCAATTACACTTTCAGTTGTGTAACATTGCATTAAAAAAGAGTAACGAATATTATTCAGTATGCACTCTAAGATAGGCCAGACAACATATTCTTTTATAAGTTAAATTACTTCAGTGGACTAAAGTTTAAACCCCTGATAGGAAACTCAATTAAAAAAGAAAGCCAAAATGGAGTAAACAGGTTGTTGAAACTTTAGATCAAGGTAAAGCTGCCTTGAGATAAAATTATACAATATACCATCTACAATGTGATAAATTCAAGCACATAATATGATTATGATAACAAGTAAAAGTGGGTGCCAAACTTGTATTTGTACATATCTATGGGCTTCCATCTGTGAATTCAACGTTTACCTTGTAGACATACAATGGACTGACCCACCCTGAACTGTCACAGGTTATTTGCTAGGACTGAGCTAGCCGAATTCCACATAGCTTTCCTGTCCTGCCTCATCTAATGTTATTTGAAGCTTGATTGAAAAGTTCAAAACATAATAGGTAATGCCATTACACCTTTACAGTACACAAACCTCAATAAATTCTGAAGGACTAGCAAGATATTGTAACTCTACATGATGGGGTCTTCTGAGTCAAAATCCATGAAAAGAGAAACAACTAGCATATATCCATCTTCACCACAGATCTATTAACCATTGAGAGGGATTGAAAAAATCCAGGTGCAAACCTCTTGCCACTTAAAATATCCAGGGTTAAAATTTAGATATATCCATACTAGTTTATTTTTTATTTTATGTTGACTCTCCTTTTTTTTCCTTTTTTATTGCATTAGACAATAGACATTCATTTTTTCCATTTTAGTTTACTAGTGTTACCCACAACTAAGAGGGATTGAAAAAATCCAGGTGCAAACCTCTTGCCACTTAAAATATCCAGGGTTAAAATTTAGATATATCCATACTAGTTTATTTTTTATTTTATGTTGACTCTCCTTTTTTTTCCTTTTTTATTGCATTAGACAATAGACATTCATTTTTTCCATTTTAGTTTACTAGTGTTACCCACACACCATCACATGTTAAGCATCTCATCCAAAATGGGAAGTACAATGCACCTCACTTCTCTATCCATGCAATTGGCTTGAGAAATTGCAGGACACCTAACCTAGTATATAATAGTCGATACTTTAAAAATCATTACGGTAAGGTGTTACTAGTGGTAAGTATAACTTGTTCGTTACTCTTATAAACATACTACAAACCATTATAGAGTAGGTTAGTCTAATTTACTTGGAGAATACAACACAAAAGAGCAAACCATTACAGTAAGTTAGCATATGCAGTTATAACCAAACAATAGGGTATTTGACCTTTAAATTATTCATTAGGACTTAAATCACACAATTTGGGATAGCATTATGAAATTCACGAAACTCTCATAACAAAATAGATTTTTTATGGTCAGATTCACAAGCACATAATGAGTATCTTTAATGCTTTTGTTGCTGCCCAAGCTTTGTTCCGAAATACTGAATACTTGAATCAATGAACCAATCAATCACATGAAACTCTTATCACACTATAGTAGCAGAGCTACTATTCTTTCTGAGCAGATATCTGCACATTTCAAAGCCTGGATTTTACAAAGATCAGCTATGATGAGCTTGTATTTTGGGATCACTCATGATCATAGCAGTATATTATATCAGACTTTTGTTAGACCTTGTGCCAAGGCTGAGCCTTGGGAGCTCAGATTTGATGACCGATGTGACCCTTTGTTCCGTACAGTTACAGTTCACTGCCCAGTGATGTTATTGCAGCAGTGTTTCAGATGATTTTGATGATTATCATTATGATGTGATATAACCTATGGACTTCTGATTATTGACTATGGATTATTATCTTGTTGTTTTAGTCATCTTCACAGCATTAGCTTGGTATATGATTCAGGACAGGGCAACTACTATTTAAAACTAAAATTGAATATCTTGGATGATGTTATAACTATTAATGGATGTATTACTTGCATACTTAGGTTTTCTGACAAAACTCACCGGTTGTATTACCCTCCTATGCATAGATATGGTATTTCTTGACATTCTTGTCTGATAGCTTAGGCACCACATTCATTTGACTCCATCCATCCATGACCTTCTCGATTTGGCTTTCACCTGTGACTTGCCTTTCTTGACTTTTTGATACTGAGAACTTCCCCATTACTACCTCTGTGTTGGACCGCATCCATGTTTGTTTAGTGTCTCGGCTCTAAGTTGGTGACAGAACTTGCCTTTGGTGAGTTGGATTGTAGGCCTAAATCATTATGGTCGGTTGTCTCGATGTTTGGCACCGGCAGAAGTCCTCCTAGTCACTTGAGATGTTGTTGGCTAAAACTGAAAGCTCATGTACTACCTATATTGGAAATCTTTATAAATACGCCCATGGAAACTATAAACTTCTTAACACACGTGAGTAAAGGGCAAGAGCAATGAACTGCTAAAAATACTCCTCGAAGAGTATAGAAAAGTCCAAAAAGCAAATGTTACTCAAAAGTTATATCTATTATTGCTGACCTTGTATATGTATAAACATGCCCTGGATGCAAGCTGCAACTAGTTGTGCTTCTTAACACATCTGAAATCCGAAGGGTTATGTAGGCCAAAAAGGCCATGAAATGAAATGAATGATCCTAATGAACCTAGATCAGCTTGATGTAGACATGATGCCTAAGTTGAATAAACACTCTCTAAACAATTTATCCATTTGTGAGGCACGGCCCTTCCCCGTGTTATTTGTCCAGCACAGAGTGTAGCTCCCCCTCTCCCCATCCAAAGTGTCACCTAGTTGAGTTTGGTCAACTCATTCCCCTTTGCCCAACCTTGTCTTAGCCTTCACCCTCAGTTAGCAGTTAGATCATGTCCAATGGGTGAGTCTATCACTAAAGCTCTTGTGCAAGTAAAGTATAAATAACATTAAATATCTATATTTATTAAACTGCCATGGAATCATGATGTATTTTAAATTAAGCTATGAGTATGATTAGAGGAACATGTCTTAGTCTATTGATATAATTTGTCCTTGGTTATATTTTGACCTAGTCAAACTTAGTTTGACTATGGTCATTCTTGGGATCCGTGACGATGTGGACCATGTATGCCTATGGATGATGATTGATGGTCCCATATATTCTTGTTGATGATACCATATGGTGGACATATGATTCAGATGATGGTTGATGCAGTTCAGCAGATTTATTATTATTTCCAGATCATCAGATTATGCATTGTCCAGATATGGTGGACCCTATTGTTGACCCCTCAGGTCAACCCATGGTGTATGAGTACACATTTCTAGTAGATTTGGGTCTTCTGGATCCATCGAGACACATTCAGTTCCGGGCATTTCTGACAGGGATAGATGTAGTTATCCACTTGTTGACCAGTTTTGAGCTTGTTTTCCCAGCCTGACCAGCATGAGAGGCCAGTTTCACCTAGGGCGTTGTATGGGAAGGGGGTGGTCCAGCCACTTGTTTTTACCATTATACCCCCCTTCCAGACAGCATGGTCGGCTCGGTTTGACAGCGCAGGCACTCTGGGTGTCAGTTTGGGCAGCTTCACAATTCTCGAGGCAGACTAAAAATGGAATAAAAGGGTCACTGAGGAATTCGATTTGGGCAACTGAGGCAAGGTTTGGCATTTGATCTTTGTGGGAAGTAATCCTCATCTCAAGCCTCTTCATTTTCCAGGTATGTTCCATGAGGTATGAATTTCTTCTATCCTATCCATCTACTCTCTTAGATCACAAAACCCTAATTGATTAAAACCCTCATTTTTCTATTTTTCTAGATCTACTTGGATCTAGCTTGGCTTTGGGGAAAATATTGAAAACCCACCTCTATAGCATCCACGACAATTCGGATCTATAGTTTGGTGTGGATTGGCCTCCATTTGACACATTTTCCAAGGCACATTAGCCTCCTTGAAGGAAGTCACACTCCTTGAAGGAGGCTATTGGGGCTAGTTCCAAGTTGTGGGTAGGTGAGATCCCACTTGATTTGCATAGATCCACCTTGATAACCAACCCCTAGTGCTTCACCTCTTTGATTTTTGCCTTGTGGGTCCCATTCCTCATTTTGAGGGTTGTGCCCCACTTGGGTCATTGGGTGATGCATTTTGCATCTTAAATCTATGGAGATCTAGGCCATATTTGGGCATGCCATCCTAAACCCACCTTGAATTGCCTTAACTACCCCGATCTACATTTTGGCATCATTTGGACTCCATTTGCCCCTCCATCTAAAGGCACTGCACTAGTCTCCCTTGGGCAATTTGCACTCCTTGGGTTAGTGGCCTTTTCCTAGATCCCATATGTGGGTGTTGACTATCTTACCTTAGATCCATAGATCTACTTTGTCTCATCCACTTAGCACCATATTACCCCTAATTTGACCAAGTGGGCCCTCTTTGGACCATTTTCCACTTTTTAGGCAGTGGGTCCCACTTGTGTGTTTTTAGGGTACTAGATCTATCCATTAAGCTCCAATAAGTGGCCTAAATCATATATTGGTTGAACACTTGTCACATCCTAAGCCTATTCAACCACACTTAAACTCTTGGGTCAACTTAATCTAACTCATACATTGGTTTCCGTAACCTCACTTACACATTTCCCTAGGAACCATTGTGTTAGCTAATCTTCATTGGTTGGCTAGGGTCTCCCCCTTGGTCTTGATTTTTCATGATCTAAAGTGAAGAGCGCCTTGGTTATCGTGACACCCAGCTTGCATTGGGAACCATTGTATTTCTTGGGTCACATCTTTAGTTGTCCATCTCCTCTACCGTCTCGGATGGGATACCTTTAGGGACAACTACAAGTTGTGTGATAACAGAAACATTCAACCATAACACAAGATGTACCCTGGGGAAAACCCTCAAAACAATGAGAATGAAAAACCCCAGCAAATCTTCAGAGGATATTGATAGATAGCAAAGAATGCCTTTTACATCAAGCACCCTCGGTGCAATTATAGAGCAAGAGAAAGATAAAGAAGAGACACTCAGAATAATATCCTACACAAAGAGAAGCACCTTGCCTTCAAGGGATAAGAGAATTCGCTTCACATTGAATTCATCAATCCTGTATAACATATTTATACATTCTTCACATGCATCGGCTTCTATTTTTATCTTCTGACTTCATGATGAACTTGCCCTCCATATGGATGTATCAATCTTGCATGAAGAAGAGCGCCCACTTCTCATGCAGTGCATTAACTCACTGAACTGAGTCTTAGGATGAACTTGCCACTTCACTGAAAGCTTGCACACTAAGTTAAGTGGTTAACTTCAATGTCGTCATGCAACTGTCATAACTCAAGTGTCGTCTTTTAGTTTAACATAAGTGTCGTCATGCAATAACACTTAGTTAACTAGATCTTCTTTGTTATCACTTAGTTAACTCTCTTTAATGGATTCTTTCTTGTTAACATCACTGTAGTTATCAATTCGAGTTCTCCTTTGATTTACTGAAGTCTTCATGAAGTTTAACAATTTGAAGTCTCTCTTAATTAATTATTTTATGTGCAATTCGAATTCTCTCATATCTTATCACATCTAATCTTTATCTCTTGTCTTATCTGCATGGTCAATATGTGTTAACTTTAATTATCTATCATATCGGATTATTCTCAGAAGATTTGTCAGATATTGTGATCATATTATATATTACTCTCGGACCAAATGATCATATGCTAAAGTAATTCACTCTAAAGGTGGCCAGTCTCTAAAGGAGACAGTTATCACACAACTTGTAGTTGTCCCTAAAGGTATCCCATCCATGATGGTAGAGGAGACGGGCAACTAAAGAGGTGACCCAAGAGATGCAACGATTCCCAATGCAAGCTAGGAGTCACAATAACCGAGGCACTCTTCACTTTAGATCAAGACGAATCAAGACCAAGGGGGAGACCCTAGCCAATCAATGAAGATTAGCTAACCCAAAGGTTCCAAGGGAAATGTGTAAGTGAGTTACGAAAACCAATGAGTAAGTTAGATTAAGTGGACCCAAGAGTTTAAGTATGGTTGAAGAGGGCTTAAGGGGGTGACAAGTGTTTCAACCAATGAATGACTAGGGTCACTTACGAAGCTCAAATGAATTAGATCTAGTACCATGAAAAGACACAAGTGGGGCCTGTTATCACATATATAGTAGTCGGGCTACCATACATTTTTTTTCAGATTCCAGTGCACTATTCAGCTAGTTTCCTTACATTGAGATGCTGAGATGAGCATCTATTATGGATCACTATCAAATTTTGGACAGCAGTTATATTCCCCATGCCATGACTGAGTTTCAGGACACTCAGAGAGATGACCAATGCAGCTATTTAGCCATTTGAACAGAGTAGTCAATAGTGCCCAGAGTTACAGCAGCAGTTTCAGAGGACAGATGTTGGTTCAGATGGCGAGCATTCAGATATATGACTCAGCAGGTATACTATGGTGTTGTGGTTATGTTGCTTTTATTTCCATTTTCTTAACATGCCTTAGCACTTAGTATCATGATCTGGCGATCATATAGCTATGTGGACCTAGTTGTACTTATATATATATATATTTGTCCCTACTCATACTTAAAAGTTCTTGGCCTATACTCATTGGTTTTACCCTCCTTAGGGAGAATAGAAGTGATCATTCCCGCCATACTTTGGCTTGTTAGTGTTGGTTTCATTATTCACTGTCTTCATCCATCCATGACTTACCCAATTTGTTCATTACCTTGACTTACTACTTGACTAGTGGCATGGAGGACCTTCCCCCACTGCAGCCTCTATATTGGATAAGCTTCCTTGTTTATTGTGTCTCGGCTCTGAGTTGGTGACAAAACTTGCCTATGGTGAGTTGGTATTCCTTGTGAATTCCCCCTAGTCACTAAAGATGTTGTTAGCTAAACCTGAAACTTTTAATGCTACCATGAATACAAAGTCTGGAAATCAAATGTTGTATCTTATGAAATAAAGCCAAATGAAAATGGCTATGAAATATCAAATGCTATATCTATTGTGAAATGTAAATACCTAGGTAAACAATCTGTCTGTGACACACCTAGAAGTGCTCAGGTAAACAAGTGCCTTAAAAACACACCTGCAGCAAAAAAACCTAAATTAAATGTAAATCTATGCAATGTGTTTATAAACACACATAAATCAAAGGCTATGGAAACTCTAGGCCCAAAAAGCAATGGAACTTAAACTCTATATCAAAAAGATTGCTGGCCTAATTTGTATTATGGATTGTGCGCATCAGTGTAAGGTGAATAAACACTCTTTGAACAACTTATCCATTTCTGAGACACAGCCATTCCCTGTGTTGTTGCTTGTCCACTATATGCTATGGTGTGTATTCCCTTTTCCATTCCCAAAGTGTCACAGTGTCAAGTCAGTAAGTCATCCTTTAACCTAGGCATGTTATTTTTAGCCTTCACCCTTCACTAGCAAATTGATCACAACTATGAAGTGAGTATGACCTTGAAAGTCTTGTCTGAGTAATAAATAATAATTAATGACATATTATATTTGGATTTAGATCGCCAGTAATGATTGCTACTTGTTATAATTGTTATGTGAATGGATTGTAAAGCATGTGTTAACCTTTGACACCTTGCAGCAGCTTGATGACAGTTCGAGTCATATTTTGGTCATGTTGACTTGGTCAAACCTCAGTTTGACCAAAAGTCAACCACAGGACATGAGGTGGCAGACCTCAAATGTTACAGATAGATGATATATGGTCTGGTACAGGTCACCATGGTGGGCTTATGCAGTGGTTTCAGGCCTATGATGCTGATTTGTGCTTTTCGGCACTTTTACAGATTATTATTATTTGGTCTGTCGGATATGATGAGTATTTATTTTGGACCATGCGGAGGTTTATATGGTGTATGAGTACACATCTTAGATGAATTTGGACCTTCTGAGTCCAATGAGACAATCTGTTTTCAGTTCTGGGAGGTTACAGTGATGATTGAGCCTCAGTTGGCTATCCTAGTGCAGTTTTGGCTTGTCGAAGGCCCTAGCAGAGCAGAGTAGAGGTATGATTAGTTCACCTAGAGCGTTATTTTTGGAGGGGGTGGTCCAACCACTTGTTATTACCATATTACCCCCCTCCCAGACAGTCTGGTGATTTTTATTTTTGGAGCCAGGCACTCCAGGTGGTAGTTTGGGTAGTTTCACACTTCCCAAGGCAGTCCAGAAATGGTAAAAATGGCTACAAAGAAATTCGATTTGGGACACTGAGGCAATGTTATGGCATGGGATGATCAGTGATGATGAGTGGGATGTCTTCCACATCTTCTCCAGCAGTTTCAGCTTCATCAGGACGCACATCCATCACTTATGGCACTTTCAGATGATTTATGGAGCCTCCCAAGGCTCACGATTTGTCCATAGAGGCACGATTTGGTACTTTGATGATTATTTTATTGATATTGTGCTATGGGGATTGACCAAGGGTGTCTAAAATTACCCCTTGGACCCACCATAAGCTAGATTTATTATTTTGTCATCATGATTTGGTGGGATCCCCTCTTCTAGGGTGAGTTTGTCCACTTATTGTTATATTTTATTATTGATCCATGTATTGTATTGTTGAGCTCATCTCAACCGTTGATTAGATCTTTTGATCTTTTAATCTTAGCCACTCATTCAAAAAGTGGTTAGATTGTGGACTCACTCCTTCCTATTTAAAGAAAAGAGCTTCTCATTGTAAAGGGGACTTTTGGCTCTGGATTATTCGAATAGAGAATTATTATTGCATCTATCTGTTGTGTTGTGGTGAATGCTTTTTGGAGATTGTTCGTTGATTCTTCCTTTGCACTGGGTTCTTGGAGATTTTGTCTTGCTATATTTTTGTACCATGTTTTTGCATCTACAGGTGGAGGCCGAATTCATCTGAGGAGGACGTATTGGTAGGGGAGGACCCTCCCTACTTCTTCCTTCGGTTTGTTCGTTGGTAACAGAGAGTATTACTGTCCCAAGACCTTCTATTTCATGTTATCATTGCATTTCGCTTGTATTTCCTCCATACTTTATCTGACTGATTGAATCGACTTTCCTTGGTTTGACAGGTAGAGGAGATCGTATTTGTGGGCTAGGGCACCGTTTCGGCAAGCAAATTCAACAAGTTCTCCTTTGATCTCTGCGGGAGTCTTCCTCAACAACAAGGCATCTCACTCCAACACTCGGGTATGATCTCAAGGTAATCTCTCTCTCCATGATCTATCCATTTGTCTAAATGTTTCAAACCCTCATTTTACATTTTCTCAGATCTAGCAAGATCCACTTGGCTTTTGGGTATAACATTCGAAACCCACCTCTATAGCATCCACGGCAATTCGGACCTATAGTTTGGTGTGGATTGGCCCTCATTTGACCCACTTCCCAAGGCAAAGAAGCTTCTCCAAGGGAGGTCGCACTTCCTAGGAGGGGTGATTTTGCTTGATCTAGCACCTGGGTAGGTGAGATCCCACTTGATCCATCATCTCCTTAATCAATAACCTACCCCTAGTGTGTCACTTTAGTGATTTTCACCTTGTGGGCCCCATTCCTCATTTTGAGGGTTGAGCCCCACTTGGGTCACTTTGTGGCACATTTCAATCTCAGATCTACTGAGATCTAGCCATTGGATGACCTTAATTTTCAAGATCCACCTACCTCAATACCTCAACTATCCAGATCTACAATTTGGTGGACATCCGACTCCATTTGGCCCAATTCCCAAGGCACTAATCTTCCCTAAGACAATTCGACTTCCTTGGATTGTTAAGTTATCTTGTGGCTTGATCTTTGTCTTGTTGCTTGAAACACCTTGAAACTGTCATATCCTTTTATCAAGCATAACTAGAAAGCCCTAACTGTCAGATCTCTGATTTGGGACACTTTCCCTGTTTTAAGGGTCACGTTTCCCAAGGCAATTGATTTTGACCTTTTGAACTAGTTTTGAATCCTGGAATCATACTTGATCATTAAATCACTGTGCATTATCTATCATTGTTATACTATACCTTTCCCAAGCCTCCACAGTGGTCTTAATTCCTTATTTCTAGGATTCCATACCTGTCACCTTACGTACCTCATTAGAATGATTTGATCTGGTGATTGGGTTAATCTCTCCTATCGAGAGTAGATCTGGGTCTCCCCCTTGCTATCTTGGCTTTGATAGCTAAAGCGAAGAGTGCCTTGGTTGGCGTGACAACCATCCATCTGGGAATCAAGGCCCTCTTGCTTCACCACTTTAGTTGCCTATCCCCTCTACCGTCCACATTGAATCCACCTGTAGGGGCAACTACAAGATTGGTGATAACAGGGCCCACTCCTTAAAAAGTGGAAAATGGTCCAAATGGGCCCACAAGGTAAGATTAGGGGTGAGATGGCACAAGGGGGTATGCAATGATGTAGATCTATGGAACTAGGATGGTATAGACAATACCCACATATGGGATCTAGCAAATGACACTAACCCCAAGGAGTGCGAATTGACCAAGGGAGACTAGTGCCTTGAGATGAGGGGGCAAATGGAGTCCAAATTTTACCAAAATGTAGATCAGGGTAGTTAAGGCAATTATAAAAGTAGATTTGAAGTGGCATGCCCCAATATGAGCTAGATCACCATAGATCTAAGATTGAAAATGCATCACCCAATGAACCAAGTGGGGCACAACCCTCAAAATGAGGAATGGGGCCCACAAGCCAAAAATCAAAGAGGTGAAGCACTAGGGGTAGGTTATCAAGGTGGATCTATGCAAATCAAGTGGGATCTCACCTACCCATGTCAAGGAACTAGCCCAACTAGCCTTCCTCAAGGAGTGCGAATTGCCTCAAGGAGGGTTAGGTGCCTTGGGAAGTGGGTCAAATGGAGGCCAATCACCACCAAACTCTAGATCCGAATTGTCATGGATGCTATAGAGGTGGATTTTAAAGATTATCCCCAAAGCCAAGCTAGATCCAAGTAGATCTAGGAAAAAGTAAAATTGAGAGTTTTGATTTTAATTGTTGATGTGACCAATAGGATGGAGAACAAGCGAAATCAATACATACCTTGTAGATCTTACCTCAAAAGCTTGCGACCTCTTAGCATATGGATGATTCTTGCCCTTAGTTACAATTCCACGCTTGATCCAAGTGTCTTCAACCCAAATCTTCCAAGCCCTAGGAGGAGAGATGTCCCATGAAACCTGTAAATCAAACTACATCAAGTTAGATTTGATCCACAAACCAATGAGATCTAAGCATGTCATGTCAAAGAAGCAATCAATGGACAAAGCACAATTGAAAAACTCCCTCAAGATGAAGACGTCTTGCCCATGGGGGGATGTGAGCAACCCCTACAGTCTTCCCATCAAGCAAAATCGTGCTCTAGCTTCAACCAATTCGGCCTCCCTCTATTGATGTCGATTTCACCTGAAAAGCAAACAATGTCTAAAAGCAAGAGATGCAAGAACACATACAAGAGTAACCCAATCAAAGCCAAGAAGTAGATCTCCAAAATAATATTTTCATTCCAAGTTTTCTAGAACCCAAAGGTGCATTTACAATAGGGGGGTCTCCTCCTTATATAGGATAATAAAGACCAAAACCCTAAACCTCAAAACCACTTTTTGAAATGAGTGATTGAGATTAAAAGATCTCACAATCTAATCAATGGCTAAGATGAGCCAATACATAATATCACATGGATCACTCAAAATAGAGATGACGTCATAGCTAAAAGTGACTAAGTGAGGGTGACGTCATCCTCCAAGAGGGGCTAAGATACATGGGCCCATCGAAGGTACCTAAGCACATGCTTAGCAGCAACCCAATGTTTGTGTCTTGGATCAGACATAAAGTAACTCATAATATCCACAGCATTACATATATCTGGTCTCAAGTGTATCAAGTACATCAACGAACCAATAAGCTGTCTATACAAAGTGGGGTCCACTGGATCCGATCCAATATCTGACTCATGTAGTTTCCTCAAATTGGAAACCATCAGAATACTCATGGATTTGCAATTCATCATGCCAAACCTAGGCAATATATCAACAATGTACTTCCCTTGAGAAAGAAATATCTCATCTTTTCTTTTCCAAATCTCAAGGCCAAGAAAGTAGTGCATAAGACCTAAGTCTTTCATTTCGAACTCAGAAGTGAGCTCCCTCTTGCACCAAGCAATCAGTTGTTCCTCTCCAGCAAGGAACAAATAATCAACATATAGAACCAATATCAACGATTGGTTCTTCACTACTTTGAAGTACAAATTTGGATCAGCTTCGCTCTTAGAGAAGCCCAATCTCTGAAGATATCTATCAATTCTCGAATACCAAGCTCTTGGAGCTTACTTAAGCCCATACAAAGCTTTCTTCAATTTGCACACACGAGACTCCTTCCCATGAACCACAAACCCCTCATGCGAAAGAATATAAACCTCTTCCTCAACCTCACCATTGAGGAAGGTTGTCTTCATATCCATCTAACAAAGCTTCCATCCTAGGACAGATGCAGCTGAGATCACAGCTCGAATAGTGGTGTACCTGGCCACAGGAGCGAATGTCTCCTCATAGTCTATGCCTTCTTTATGAGAGAAACCTCGAGCAACAAATATGGCTTTATACTTTCCAATACTGCCATCAGCAACATGTGTGATCTTGTAAAGCCATCTGGAAGTAACTATGGACTTCCCTTCAGGTTTAGGAACAACTTCCCAAACATCATTCTTCATAATAAACTTGTATTCCTCTACCATTGCATCTTTCCATACTTGCTACTTTGCAGCTTCTTCATAGGTGGAAGGCTTTGAATCACTAATGTGACTCATCTGTGCAACATACCCTGAATATCTATCAAGTTGCTTTCACTCTCTAGAAGAGCCTAATGGTGCTCCATGCCTCTCTGCAACTTGTAGTATATATCGGCACCATGCAGACCTCCTCTTGGCAGGAGGTTCATCAACCAGTTCTATTGGTTCATCAGGAGCTAGTGAATCTGAGAACTCTGTTGGATTCTTCCTCTGAACATCTGAATGGGAGAATCAATATCTGGGCCCTCCATCATAGGAGTTTCATGCTCCTCTGTGTCTGTATCATATTGAAGCTCTTTCGATCGCTTGAATGTTGCCTCTTCAAGGAAGGTCACATCTCAGCTGCCCTCAATGTGTCTTTCACCTGGCACATATATTTTGTAGGCATTGTATGATTCGCTATAACCAACAAAGGTTCCCTTCTTTCCTAATGGCTCCATCTTTGTCCTCTTTTCTTTCGGCTCATGAATGTATACAGGACTCCCAAAGATCCTCAGGTGTGAAATATCTGGTTTCTCACTAGTGAACACTTCTTCAAGTGTCTTCTCATCCATAATGGCACAATGACTTCTATTCTGGATATATACTGTTGTACTGGTGGCCTTTGCCCATAATGAGGTTGACAAGTCTTGATCATGCATCATGGCTTTTGCCGCCTCACATATGGTTCTATTCTTCCTTTCGGCAACCCCATTTTGCTGAGGGTTGTAGGGTACAGTTAACTGTCTACAAATTCCCGAATCACTACAGAACTCATTAAACGCATGTGAATCAAATCCACCCCCATTGTCAGATCTCAAAGCACAGATGTGTTTTCCTGTCTGATTCTCAACTAGGGCTTTGAATTCCTGAAACTTGCTAAAGGTTTCGCTCTTAGCCTTTGGGAAATAAATCCATGACTTTCTAGAGAAGTCATCTATAAACAGTACATAATATAAATAGCCACTCAAGGAAGGGGATGACATGGGACCACATACATCAGAATGTATTAAATCTAAAATCCCTTTAGATCTAGTAGTACTACTAGAGAAACTCTTTTAAGAATGTGCAATGTGCCGATTTATGATAAAATTAGCTAATGAATCAGCAATTTTATTCATGTCTTGGAACATGTTGATATTGTATAAATTCAAAAGATCTCTCAAGAAGACGTACCCTCTGAAATAGACAAAGTAGTATAGGATCACGAATGGTATAAATGCAGTTTAACTGAGAAACCACAAGCTGAGAATCCAAATAGACAATTGTTAATTTTTTAGCAAATATGATGAACTTTGAACTTTAAAACTTTAAGTGCGGAAATACTGCATACTTGAATCAATGAACCATTCAATCACATGAAACATTCAACCATAACACAAGATGTACCCTGGGGAAAACCCTCAAAACAATGAGGATGAAAAACCCCAACAAATATTTAGAGTATAATTATGATAGATAGCAAAGACTGTCTTTTACAAAATAACAGATTGCTTTCAACACCCCAGGTGCTCGATAAGAGAGAATATTGAGTAATAGAGAATAGAGATCAACTGTATCAACTTGCCATGTGTCCAACACATTAATAACAAGCAAGAATCAAATCCCAGCAAACCCTGCGGAAAACCCTCAAAACAATGAGGATGAAAAACCCCAACAAATATTCAGAGTATAATAGATAGCAGAGACTACCTTTTACAAAATAACAAATTGCTTTCAGCACCCCAGATGCCAGATAAGAGAGAATATTGAGCAATAGAGAATAGAGATCAACTGTATCAACTTGCCATGTGTCCAACACATTAATAACAAGCAAGAATCATTGCCATGCAAGATGTAGCGAATGGTTGCATGGGTAATGGTGCATCACATGCAAAAACTGAGAAGTGCCTATTATCACATATATAGTAACCGGGCTACCATACATTATTTTTCTGATTCCAATACACTATTCAGCCAGTTCCCTTGCATTGAGATGCTGAGATGAGCATCTATTATGGATCACTATCAGATTATGGACAGCAGTTTTATTCCCCATGCCATGACTAAGTCTCAGGACACTCAGAGAGATGACCGATGTAACTATTTAGCCATTTGTACAGAGCAGTCAGTAGTGCCCGAAGTTACAGCAGCAGTTTCAGAGGACAAATGATGGTTCAGATGATGAGCTTTCAGGTATATGACTCAGCAGGTATATTATGGTGTTATGGTTATATTGTTTTTATTTCCATTTTCTTAGCATGTCTTAGTATTTAGTATCATGATCTGGTGATCATATAGATATGTGGACCTGGTTGTACTTATATATATATATCATATTTGTCCCTACTCGGACTTAGAAGTTCTTGGCCTATACTCATTGGTTTTGCCCTCCCTAGGGAGAATAGAGGTGATCATTCCCGCCATACTTTAGCTTGCTAGTGTCGGTTTCATTATTCACTGTCTTCATCTATCCATGACTTACCCAGTTTGTTCATTACCTTGACTTACTACTTGACTAGTGGCATGGAGGACCTTCCCCCACTGTAGCCTCTATATTGGATGAGCTTCCCTGTTTATTGTGTCTCAACTCTGAGTTGGTGACAAAACTTACCTATGGTGAGTTGGCTTAGTCCCCCTAGTCACTAAAGATGTTGTTGGCTAAACCTGAAACTTTTAGTGCTGCCATGAATACAAAGTATGGAAATGAAATGTTGTATCTTGTATGAAAAGCCCATTAATGCAATGTGTTTCTTAACACACATGAATGAAAGGCAATCCAAATGAAAATGGCTCTGAAATATCAAATGGTATATCTTTTGTGAAATGTAAATACCTAGGTAAACAAGCTGTCTATGACACACCTAGAAGTGCTCACATAAACAAATGCCTTAAAAACACACCTGCAGCAAAAAGCATAATGAAATGTAAATCTATGCAATGTGTTTATAAACGCACATAGATCAAAGGCTATGGAAACTATAGGCCCAAAAAGCAATGGGACTTAAACTCTATATCAAAAAGATTGCTGGCCTCATTTGTATTATGGATTGTACGCATCTGTCAAGGTGAATAAACACTCTTTAAACAACTTACCCATTTGTGAGACACCGCCATTCCCTATGTTGTTGCTTGTCCACTATATGCTATAGTGTGTATTCCCTTTTCCATTTCCAAAGTGTCACAATGTTAAGTCATTAAGTCATCCTTTGACCTAGCCACTTTATTCTTAGCCTTCACCCTTCACTAGCAAATTGATCACAACTATGAAGTGAGTATGACCTTGAAAGTCTTGTCTGAGTAATAATAATAATTAATAACCTATTATATTTGGATTTAGATCGCTAGTAATGATTACTTCTTGGTATAATTGCTATTTGAATGGATTGTAAAGCATGTTTTAACCTTTGACACCTTGCAGCAGCTTGATGACAGTTTGAGCTATATTATGGTCATGTTGACTTGGTCAAACCCAGTTTGACCAAAAGTCAACCACAGGACATGAGGTAGCAGACCTCAGATGATACAGATAGATGTTATATGGTCTGGTACAGGTCACCATGGTGGGCTTATGCAGTGGTTTCAGGCTTATGATGATGATTTGTGCTTTTCAGCACTTTTATAGATTATTATTATTTGGCTTGCCGGATATGATGAGCATTTATTTTTGACCATGCTCATCTTAGATGGATTTGGACCTTCTAAGTCCAATGGGACAATCTATTTTCAGTTCTGGGCAGTTACAGTGATGTTTTAGCCTCAGTTGGCTATTCTAGTGCAGTTTTGGCCTGTCGGAGGCCCTGTCAGAGCAGAGCAGAGATTTGATTGATTCACCTAGAGCGCTATTAATGGAGGGGGTGGTCCAGCCACTTGTTAATACCATATTACCCCCCTCCCAGACAGCTTGGTGGCCCTACTTTTCGGAGCCAGGCACTCCAGGAGGCAGTTTGGGCAGTTTCACACTTCTCGAGGCAGTCCAGAAATGGTGAAAATGGCTACAAAGGAATTTGATTTGGGCTACTGAGGCAAGTTTATGGCATGGGATGATTTGTGATGATGAGTGGGATGTCTTCCACACCTTCTCCAACAGTTTCAACTTCATCGGGCCCCACATCCATCACTTATGGTATTTTTTGATGATTTTTGGAGCCTCCTAAGGCTCACGACTTTCACAGAAAGGCACGATTTGGTGTCTAGATCATTTATTCTTGGATATTGTGCCATGAGGATTGACCAAGGGTGTTAGAAATTATCCGTTGGACCCATCATGAGCTATTTCTTATATTTTATCATTATGATTTGGTGGGATCCCCTCTCCTAGGGTGAGTTTGTCCACATATTGTTATATTTTATTATTGATCCATGTATTGTATTGTTGAGCTCATCTCAACCATTGATTAGATCTTTTGATCTTTTAATCTTAGCCACTCATTCAAAAAGTGGTTAGGATTGTGGCTTCTCTCCATCCTATTTAAAGGAGAGAGCTTCTCATTGTAAAGGGGACTTTTGGCTCTGGATTATTGGAATAGAAATTATTATTGCATCTATCTGTTGTGTTGGGATGAAATGCTTTTGGAGTTCGTTCGTTGATTCTTCCTTTGCACTAGGTTTTTGGAGATATTGTCTTGCTATCTTTTGTACCACGTTTTTGTCATCTACAAGTGGAGGCCGAATTAGTTCAAGGAGGACGCATTGGTAGGGAAAGACTCTCCCTGCCTCTTCTTTGGGTTTCTTCGTCGGTAACAGGGAGTATCATTGTCCTAAGACCTTCTATTTCATGTTATCATTTGTTTTTCACTTGTATTTCCTCCATTGTTGCTCAACTGATTGAAATCGCTTTCCTTGGTTGACAAGAAGAGGAGGTCGCACGTGTGGGCTAGCGCATCATTTTGGCAAGCAACATCAACAGTTTCTCATTTGATCTCTGTGGGAGTCTTCCTCAACAACAAGGCATCTACATCCATCACTCAGGTATGATCTCAAGGTAATTTCTCATTCCATGATCTATCCATTTGTCTAAGTTACTTCAAACCCTCATTTTACAATTTTTCAGATCTAGCAAGATCCACTTGGCTTTTGGGTATAAAATTTAAAACCCACCTCTATAGCATCCACGGCGATCCAAATCTATAGTTTGGTGAGGATTGGCCTTCATCTGACCCATTTCCCAAGGCAAAACTGTCTCTCCAAGCGAGGTCGCACTTCCTAGGAGAGGTGAGTTTGCTAGGATCTAGCACCTAGGTAGGTGAGATCCCACTTGATCCTTCATCTACACATTGGCTAACCTACCCCTAGTGTGTCACTTCAGTGGTTTTCACCTTGTGGGCCCCATTCCTCATTTTGAGGGTTGAGCCCCACTTGGGTCACTTTGTGATACATTTCAATCTCAGATCTACTGAGATCTAGCATTTGGATGATCCTAATTTTCAAGACCCACCTACCTCAACACCTCAACATCCCTGATCTCCAATTTGGTGGACATCCGACTCCATTTGGCCCATTTCCCAAGGCACTGATCTTTCTCCAAGCCAATTCGACTTTCTTGGACTGTTGAGTTTGCTTGTGGTTTGATCCTTGTTTTGGTTGCTTGAGTACCTTGAAACAGTCATATCCATCCATCAAGCTCACCTTTTGTACTGGTTAGCCCCAATTTGGTCCTTAACTACCCTGCATTGGACACGGTTCCCAAGGCAGTGGATTTTCTCATAATTGACTAGTACCCTAATCCTGGATCTTATTTCAAATACCATAAGTCACTCTCACACTCATAATGGACCAAAGCCACATTGCTTAAACCCCTTGATCCAACCTATTTCTCATCTTGTGACTTCATCCATAGATCTAGGGTTCACCATACACCTTACGTATTTCACCCATTCTTGATTTGATCTGGTGTTTTGGTTTGATCTCTCCTATCGAAAGTAGATATGGGTCTCCCCCTTTGTTGTCTTGGGCTAGATAACATAAAGTGAAGATTGCCTTGATTGACGTGACAACCATTCATTGGGAGTCGAGGCTATCTTGGTTGCACCTCCTTGGTTTCCCATCCCTTCTGCCATCCATCTTGGATTCATCTCTAGGGACAACTACAAGTTTGGTGATAACAGTGCCTTCTTGGAGAATTATCATGTGCATCAGTTTCTTCAATCCTGCATAACATATGTGTAAGGCCTTTCATCTTTGACAATAAATTATGCTTAACTGACTCCAGAGTGAACTCGCCCTCTAACTGATTGCATGACCACTTAGTTAGGAAGCTAACTTAAGTGTCGTAATGCAATAACTCAAGTGTCGGCCTGCAAACATTTAATTAACTTAAGTGTCATCTTTTGGTTAACTTAAGTGTCGTCTTTTAGTTTAACTAAAGTGTCGTCTTTTAGTTTAACTAAAGTGTAATCAATGCAAAACACTTTAGTTAACTAGTCATTCTTTATTAACACTTAGTTAACTATTATTAACTGAAATCGTGATGATTGATTTACTTGTAGTGACCACTGTGAGTTCTTTAATTAACTGGGGCATACATTGTGGCTTTAACTGAAGCTTAACAATTCGAGTTCACTTAGTCATCTCATGAGCAATTCGAATTCTCTTTTTCTCTATGCATTATCTTTATCTCTTATCTTTAATACTTGGTCAATATGTGTTAACTTTAATTATCTATCATATCAGATTATACTCGGAAGATTTTTCAAATGTTGTGATCATATTATATTACTCTCGGACCAAATGATCATATGCTAAAGTAATTTAGTCTAGAGGTGGCCAGACTCTAAAGGAGACTTGATAACAATCGGTGACCATGGTTACACATCACACAACATTAATGCTTCAACATGCAAGGCATCTACCGCTATAACTGGAGGTCCACCCCATGGGTACCTACTATAGCTAGAGGTCCACATGACAATCTAACTTGACACACAAGTCCTAAGCCTTGTCCAACAAGACTTTACAACATCATCGCTTTGATACATCAAAGCATTCACCTCAACACATGAGGAATAACCTTTTACAACTAAAGGCTTAGTCATTCTTGAGTCCAACTGAAGAATCTACTCCAAGTTCCTAAGTCCAACTCAGGCTCCCTACCTCAACACATGAGGCCCAATCCTGGTTGCACAAGATTGGCTTGAAGAATGACTCATGATGCTATACATTTAACACTCCCTCTCAGCGAGGGAGGCATTCTCTGCCATACCAAGCTTGTCCTTGAAGTACCTGAACTTCATCACTAACATAGGCTTTGTTAACACATCTGCAATCTGCTCATCAAGAGCAATGTATTGAAGTTTCACTATACCTTTCTAGACCATGTCTCTAATGAAGTGATACTTCATTTCAATGTGCTTCGACTTATCATGAAACACAGGGTTTTCAAAATGCTTGATGCAGCTTTGATTGTCACACCGAATGACTGTACACTCAAGCTTCTCACTGAACAACCCAGCAAGTAGCTTCCTAAGCCACGCTGCTTCTCGGTAGGCAGTACTAGCAACAATATACTCTGTTTCTATAGTACTCTGGGCTACAGAGCCCTGCTTCTTTCTAGACCAA
The DNA here is from genome assembly GCA_027924585.1 of Larix kaempferi. Lineage (NCBI taxonomy): Eukaryota > Viridiplantae > Streptophyta > Pinopsida > Pinales > Pinaceae > Larix > Larix kaempferi. The sequence continues at coordinate 1,785,213 of BSBM01001482.1, read as the reverse complement.
GAGATCATAGCAGAACCCAAGCTAAAACAATAGTCGAATGTACTCTTTCAATCCACAATGCTACCACCCCAATCAGAGTAAGTATAACCAAGTAACAGCACTGCTCCACTGGAGGTATATCTGAGTCCATAAGCAATCGTACCTCAAAGGTACCTAAGCACATGCTTAGCAGCAACCCAATGTCTGTGTCTCGGATCAGACATAAACTGACTCAAAATACTCACAGCATAACATATATCTGGTCTCGAGTGTATCAAGTACATCAATGAACCAATAAGTTGTCTATACAAAGTGAGGTCCATTGGATCCAATCCAGAATCTGACTCATGTAGTTTCCTCAAATCGGAAACCATCGGAGAACTCATGGATTTGCAATCCATCATGCCAAACCTACGCAATATATCTCATCTTTGAGAAAGAAATATCTCATCTTTTCTTTGCCATATCTCAAGGCCAAGAATGTAGTGCATAAGACCTAAGTCTTTCATCTCGAACTCAAAAGTGAGCTCCCTCTTGCACCAAGCAATCAGTTGTTCCTCTCCAGCAAGGAACAAATCATCAACATATAGAACCAATATCAACGGTTGGTTCTTCACTACTTTGAAGTACAAATTTGGATCAGCTTCGCTCTTAGAGAAGCCCAATCTCTGAAGATCACTGTCAATTCTTGAATGCCAAGCTTTGGGAGCTTTGCTTAAGCCCATACAAGGCTTTCTTCAATTTGCACACATGGGACTCCTTCCCATGAACCACAAACCCCTCATGCGAAAGAGTATAAACCTCTTCCTCAACCTCACCATTGAGGAAGGTTGTCTTCACATCCATCCAGTGAAGCTTCCATTCTAGAACAGATGCAAGTGAGATCGCGGCTCGAATAGTGGTGTACCTAGCCACAGGAACAAATATCTCCTCATAGTCTATGCCTTCTTTCTGAGAGAAACCTCGAGCAACAAATCTGGCTTTATACTTTTTAATACTGCCATCAGCAACATGCTTGATCTTGTAAATCCATCTCGAAGTAACTATGGACTTCCTTTCAGCTCTAGAAACAACTTCCCAAACATCATTCTTCATAATAGACTTGTATTCCTCTACCATTGCATCTTTCCATACTTGCTGCTTTGCAACTTCTTCATAGGTGGAAGGCTCTTAATCACTGATGTGACTCATCTGTGCAACATACCCTGAATATCTGTCAAGTTGTTTTCACTCTCTGGAAGAGCCTAATGGTGCTCCATGCCTCTCTGCATCTTGTAGTATATCTCAACACCATCTAGACCTCATCTTGGCAAGAGGTTCATCAACCAGTTCTATTGGTTCATCAGGAGCTAGCGAATCTGAGAACTCTACTAGATTCTCCCTCTGAAGATCTGAACAGGGAGTGTTACCAAACAAAATAGCAAGGCTAGTGGCCAGTAAGCACACACAAGGAGTTGTGACCCAATGTCACCTCAGTCACACTCCTTTAACTTCTTCGGAGAGAGCTTGAACTCCAAGGGGAGAGCCCTTCAATGGTTTTGTTATCACATATATAGTAGCCGAGCTACTACACATTATTTTTTAGATTCCAGTACACTATTCAGCCAGTTCCCTTGCATTGAGATGTTGAGATGAGCATCTACTATGGATCACTATCAGATTATGGACAGCAGTTTTCTTCCCCATGCCATGACTGAGTTTCAAGACACTCAGAGAGATGACCGATGTAGCCATTTAGCCATTTATACAGAGCAGTCAGTATTGCCCTGAGTTACAGCAGTAGTTTCAGAGGATAGATGTTGGTTCAGATGATGAGCATTCAGGTATATGACTCAGCAGGTATATTTTGGTGTTACGGTTATATTGCTTTTATATTCATTCTTGTAGCATGTCTTAGCATTTAGTATCATGATCTGGCGATCATATAGATATCTGGACCTGGTTGTCCTTTTATATATATATCATATTGTCCCTACTCAGACTTAGAAGTTCTTGACCTATACTCATCGGTTTTACCCTCCTCAGGGAGATTAGAGGTGATCATTCCCACCATACTTTGGCTTGCTAGTGTTGGTCTCATTATTCATTGTCTTCGTCCATCCATTACCTACCTAGTTTGTTATTTACCTTGACTTAATACTTGACTAGTGGCATGGAGGACCTTTCCCCGTTGTAGCCTCTGTATTGGATGAGCTTCCTTGTTTAATGTGTCTCGGCTCTGACTTGGTGACAAAACTTACCTCTGGTGAGTTGGATTGTAGGCCTAAATCATTTTGGTCGGTTGTCCCGATGTTTGGCACTGGCACGAAGTCCCCTTAGTCACTAAAGATGTTGTTGGCTAAACCTGAAACAGATAGTACTGCCATGAATACAAATTATGAAAATGAAATGTTATACCTATTGTGAAAAGCCAAATGAAACTGGCAAAGAAATATCAAATGTTATATCTATTGTGAAATGTAAATACCCAGGTAAACAAGATGTCTAAGGAACACACCTGGAAGTGCTCAGGTAAACAAGTGCCTTAAAAACACACCTGCAGCAAGAAGCTTTAATAAAATGTAAATCTATGCAATGTGTTTATAAACACACATAGATCAAATGCTATGGAAACTAAAGGCCCAAAAAGCAATGGAACTTAAACTCTCTACCAAAAAGATTGTTGGCCTCATTTGTATTATGGATTGTGAGCATCTGCCAAGGTGAATAAACACTCTTTGAACAACTTACCCATTTGTGAGACACCGCCATTCCTTGTGTTATTGTTTGTCCACTATATGCCATGGTGTGCATTCCCTTTTCCATATCCAAAGTGTCACAATGGTAAGTCAGTAAGTCATCCTTTGGCCAAGCCATTTATTTTTAGCCTTCACCCTTCACTAGCAAATTGATCGCAACTATGAAGTGAGTATGGTCTTGAAAGTCTAGTCTGAGTTATAAATAATAATTAACGACCTTATATATTTGGATTTAGATCGCCAGTAATGATTACTTTTTGTTATAATTGCTATTTGAATGGATTGTAAAGCATATTTTAACCTTTGACACCTTGCAGCAGTTTGATGACAGTTTGAGTTATATTTTGGTCATGTTGACTTGGTCAAACCCAGTTTGACCAAAACTCAACCACAGGACATGAGGTAGCAGACCTTAGATGATACAGAGATATGATATATGGTCTGGTACAGGTCACCATGGTGGTCCTATGCAGTGGTTTCAGACTTATGATGATGATTTGTGCTTTTCAGCACTTTTACAGATTATTATTATTTGGTCTGTCGGATATGATGGCCATTTATTTTTTACCATGCAGAGATCTATATGGTGTATGAGTACACATCTTAGATGGATTTGGACCTTCTGAGTCCAATGAGACAGTCTGTTTTCAGTTCCCAGCAGTTACAGTGATTTTTAGCCTCAGTTAGCTATAGTAGTGCAGTTTTGGCCTATCAGAGGCCCTGTCAGAGTAGAGCAGAGAGTTGATGAGTTCACCTAGGGCACTGTGCATTGAGGGGGTGGCCCAGCCACTTGTTATTACCATATTACCCCCCTCCCAGAGAGCCTGGTGACCTCACGTTGATAGCGCAGGCACTCCAGGAGGCAGTTTGGACATGTTCACATTTCCCGAGGTAGTCCAGAAATGGTGAAAATGGCTGCTGAAGGATTCGATTTGGGATACTAAGGAAAAGTTATGGCATGGGATGATTTGTGATGATGAGTGGGATGTCTTCCACACCTCCAGCAGTTCTAGCTTCCAATGGGACCCACACCCATCAGATTTGGCATTTTATATGATTTTTTGGAGCCTCCAAAAGCTCACGACTTTCCCAGAGAGGCACGATTTGGTGTCTAGCTTGATTATTTTTGGATATTATGCCATGGGGATTTACCAAGGGTGTTAGAAATCACCCCTTGGACCCACCATGAGCTAGATGTTATGTTTTACCATTCACTTTTGGTGGGACCCCCCTCTCCTAGGGCGATTTGGTCCATTGATGTATTATTTTATTAGTGATCCATGTATTATATTGTTGAGCTCATCTAAACCATTGATTAGATCATTTGATCTTTTAATCTTAGCCACTCATTCAAAAAGTGGTTAGGGTTTTGGTGCCTCTCCTTCCTACTTAAAGGAGAGAGCTCCTCATTGTAAAGGGGTCTTTGGCTCTTGGATTCTTGATATAGAAAAAAAATTGTGTGGAAATTCTTGTGGTCTCCTTTGCATCTGGTGTTCTTAGATAGTGATTGAAAAGTCTATTGTATCCTAGCATTTGGGCATTTGTTGAAAGATCTATTTTTCGTGGAAACTTTGTCTTGTCTACAGGAGGGCGAATTCATCTTGGGCGTTTTTGCAAGGCTTCCTCAACTAGCTTGGCTTGGCATTCGCTTGTATCAGGGAGTTATCATTAGTATCATTGTGATCTATGCTATTCTCTTGTTATTTCTTCTGTAGCATTAGTCTTTATCTCTTGATGCAGTAAATCTGATATTGCTGACGTTTATTGTGCAGGAGGGAGGGCGCATTGGCTTCCTTGGGCAAATCGATTTCATAGAAAACTACTTCAAATCGCTACAAATTGATCGAGTTTTGCATAGATCATCATCATCAAGGCATCTACAAGGTTATCCAGGAAAGATCCACAGGTTTGTTCTTCTTGACTTGGTTCCAATCCATTGGCATAGCTACTTCATTGTTAAAACCCTCATATTTCAAACCCTCATTTTACAATTTCTCAGATCTACTTAGATCTACTTGGTTTTTGGATAAAACATTTAAAACCCACCTCTATAGCATCCACGGCGAATCGTATCTATAGTTTGGTGTGGATTGGCCCTCATTTGACCCATTTCCCAAGGCAAATTAGCCTCTCCAAGTGAGGTCGCACTTCTTGGATGGGTGAGTTTTGCTAGATCTAGCACCTGGGTAGGTGAGATCCCACTTGATCCTTAATCTCCACAATCGATAACCTACCCCTAGTGCTTCACCTTGTTGATTTCTACCTTGTGGGCCCCATTCCTCATTTTGAGGGTTGAGCCCCACCTGGGTCACCTGGTGATGCATTTCAATCTCATATCTACTGAGATCTAGCCATTGGATGATCCTAATTTTCAAGACCCACCTAGCTTTACACCTCAACATCCCTGATCTACAGTTTGGTGGACATCTGACTCCATTTGGCCCATTTTCCAAGGCATTGATCCTTCTCCAAGCCCTCGCGACTTTTTTGGTTTATTGAGTTTGCTTGTGTTTTGGTCTTTGTCTTACTGCTTGAACACCTAGACATTGTCATATCCACTCATCAAGCCTATCTTTGGTACTGGTTAGCCCCAATTTGGTCCTTAACTACCCTGCATTGGACACGGTTCCCAAAGCAGTGGACTTTCTCATCTTTGACTAGTACCCTGATCCTAGATCTTGTTTTAAATCTCATAAGTCACTAACATAACCAAGTTGGACCAAATCTACATTGCTTAAACCTCTTGATCCAACCCATTACTCATCTTGTGACTTCATCCATAAATCTAGGGTTTACCATACACCTTACGTACTTCATTTATACTTGATTTGATATGGTGTCTTGGTCTGATCTCTCCTATCGGGAGTAGATCTGGGTCTCCCCCTTTGTTGTCTTGGGCTAGATAACATAAAGTGAAGATTTCCTCGATTGGCATGACAACCATCCATTGGGAGTCAAGGCTATCTTGGTTGCACCTCTTTGGTTGCCCATCCCCTCTGCCATCCATCTTGGATCCATCTCTAGGGGCAACTACAAGTTTGGTGATAACAGGTTCCTGCGAAACAACTTTAGTACAAACAAACCACTCTAATGCCTTTTAGATCAGTGCCTTGGGTTGGAATCAAACACAGAGTAATAGAGAGAGTTAGGATGATGCTTGTATAGTAGTTTTGGCAGTTTTGCTGGTCCATTTAGGGTTAAAAAGACAGGTAGAAGATTTCGAGCCTGAAATTTTAGGGCTACACGAATTTTGGGCCAAAATTTTTGGGCTGCAAGAATTTAGGGCCGAGATTTTCAGGCCAAAGTTTTAGGGCCGATATTTTTGTGCCAAGAGTTTTAGGGCCGAACTTTTAGGGGCCGAGATTTTAGGGAGTCCCAAATATTCAAAAAAAAAATCTGATTTTGTTATATTTTTAGGGCTTTTCGATATAAAATTGCAAAACTAAAATTTAACCTACTCCTACCATGAAAATGTACTATTTACACATGAAAATGCAAGAAATTTTGAACAAAAAGGTGACAAGAGAAGGGATATGATTCTTCTCTCAATCCCAGGGCACAAGGGATCGATGATCAACGTCCCTACAAGAAGAGTTCGTCTAGGCTTGCAAAATTAGGGCATCCACCAACAACCCCTAGGGTTCGTTGGGAGAGCCTAACAAATAGCAAAGTAGAGATCCAAGACCCTTTACAAAGAAGACTTCTTCAAGAGAATGTCTTCCAACCATACAAAATTGGCAAAATCTTGATAATTAATCCCTAATCAAAAAATAGAATGCACAAACATAGCACCATTCAATGGAGATAGAGACAATCTTACCAAGATTCAACAAAGAAAGACCACAGATCACCTTTGTGTATGAGTTCCATCCAACCATTCTAGCATCAACATGTATGTGTAAAAGAAAAACCCTAGCATTCATCCACATTTCACCTAACAAGCCAAAGAAGAGACTCTCCAAGAGGTGTGCATCACATCATAAGCTCATATAACAAGAGAAAAAGAAGAAGCATCATATTTGATCCCTAGTGTTATGATTTACAAATGAGTGAGGAGAGGGCCTATTTATAGCCTTCTCAACTCACTTTTACAAAATAACCAGGCCGACAAGCCAATATAATGTCAATGAAAAAATATAACATGAAATAATCTAAAATAATCTAAAAAGTAGGAAACATGGGGTATTTTCCCCCTAGGTGAAAAAAAACTAATAAAAATGGCGATAACTAAACAAATGGCTTCACTCCAAAAGATGGAGTGAGCAGGGGGGATCGTCATGCCCCATCTAACCCCAACTATGCTGAAAAACCTTCAACGTACCCCCTCTATCAAGCATGCAGGCCTAGTGGCTAGGATGATGTCATCACTGAGAAGGCACCAAGGAGAGAGGGCGCTCTACTGAAAAGGGGCCAGGATGGGTGCATAGGGTGACTTGAAGAGGAGGCAAGTTCCTCTGAGTTGGAACAGTTGCACCTGTGTGGAAATCAAGGGGCCATGTGACCCAGTGACCTACCCCTAGGAGCGTCGAACACTAACCTCAGGGCTACAAGCCCCAAAATGAGGCAATCAGCGATGCCACTAAGCCATAGTACTCCAAGAGGGAGAATCAAAGGGTCCGGCCATAACCAACCCTCAAAACTGCAGATAATACCCCCATCCTGTCCTTGAAGAAGAAAAAAAACTGACACCTCTCCCTCGGCAGATATCTGAAAGTGAGCAGGTACTGGTACCCGCGTAACAGGGAGAGTCAGTATCTGGGTCCTCCATCATAGGATTCTCATGCTCCTTTGTGTTTGTATCATACTAAAGCTCTTTCGATCGCTTGAATTCTGCCTCTTCATGGAAGGTCACTGTTATCACATCGATAGTAGCCAGGCTACCATGATTTGCAGAGCAGTTGTTTGTATTTTTCTCAACTAGACCTTTACACAGTTTTGATGAGATCAGCCTATGATGAGCAGTATTCTTCATGATAACTCACATATCAGAGCAGCCCCAGATCAGACATGCAGTGAACCTTATGCCAAGACTAAGCCTCATGACCTCAGGTTTGATGACCGAGGTGACCTTTTAGCCCATACAGAGCAGTGCAATGCCCAGAGCTTCAGTAGCAGTGTTTTTAGTGGTTATGGATGGTCTAGGTAGCAGGTACAGGTATATGGCCCAACAGGTATATGATGTGCATTGGTTTTGATTATCTTGCTCTTTTGGTCATTTTAGTAGCTGGACTTAGTATCTAGTGGTCATGATCTGGCAGTATATATATTATATATGGATGTGGTTCTTATTGGTTATCTAAATGGTCTTATTACTCAGAACTAGAAGCTCTTGTTTTATACTCATTGGTTTTACCCTCTTACGAGTGTGGATTCCCACCTTTATGGTTTGCTAGCTTAGGCATCACCTTCACTTTCCCCATCCATCCGTTATCTTCCTATTTTTGGTTTTTACCCTGACTAACACCTCAGCTTGTGATATGGAGGACCTCCCCACTTTTTCCTCTATGTTGGATAGCATCCATGTTAGTTTGTGTCTCGGCTCTGAGTTGGCAACAGAACTCACCCTTTGGTGAGTTGGATTTGATACTTTGATCACTCTAGTCGGTTGCCCCGATGTTTGGTCTTGATAGTAGAGAGTACCCCTAGTTGCTTGAGTTGTGTTGGCTAAAACCTGAAGCAAATAGTACTACCATCATTACATGTGGAAACTATTGTTATATCTCTTGTGGAAGCCCATGGAAATGCTTTAAAAACTGTGCTTCTCAGCACAATGAAAGAGGGCTATGAAATTAAATGAAATAAAACGTAAATGCACCCCAAATGAAAGTTGCGATTAGTTGTGCTTCTAAGCACATGCAAAATCCCAGAGGGTTCCTAAAGGCCTAAAAAGCAGTGGTTAAATGTATGTCAAATCCAAAGACTACTTGCCAGGAATTCAAATGTAATGATTAAATTCCTCACGGAGCCTACGGGTTGTGATGTGAGATGGAGTAAGGGACAGCTAATTCTAAGTGTCCCCTAGAACCTCAAGTTACGGTTAGTCGGGCACCCAGTCATGGTGGTTCTAGAACATATCCTAACGGCGTCGATTCAGCTTGGATGTGAGTTGTAGACATTTGCCAAGGTTGAATAAGCACCTCTCTAAACAACTTATTCCATTATTGAGACACTGCCATTCCCTGTGTGTTTATTATCCGACATATGCTTAAGTGTGTATTCCCTTTCCCTTATCCAAAGTATCACAGTGTTGAGTCAGTCATGTCATCCCCTTATCCTAGCCTTGCATTCTTCACCCTCGCCCTTTGCTAGCAAAATGTTCATGTCTACAAAATGAGTATATCCTAGAGGTTCTATTTTGAGTAAATGATTGTTTAAACTTGTATTTAACATAATTATTTATTAACTGCCAGTGAAATGATGATTAATAATTTAAGTCTTGCTATTAAAATTGATTAAAAAAGCATGCCTTAACCATTTGCACTTGCAGCATCAGGCTTTTCTAGCCTGGGTCATATTTTGATCAGTTTTGACCTGGTCAAACCTAGTTTGACCTAGTCAACCATGGGATCCGAGATGAGTTGGACCAGTGATGTTATATGATGATGATTTATGGTCTGATGATACACCTTTGATGGTTCCATGCAGTGGGCACAGGTTTCATATGATGGTTGTTGTATTTTTGATGGTTATTATTATTTCCAGACCATTATTTTTATACTATCCGGGTATGGTTGAGGCTACAAATGATCATACAAGTTGCCACAGGGTGTATGGGTACTCATCTCTAGTAGATTTGGACCTTCTGAGTCCATTGAGACACTCAGTTATAAGTTATAGACACTCCCAGTGATGATATAGTCAAATTTCCACTTTTCTCAAGTTTTGCCATGCAAAAATGGCTTGTCCAGTTTTTGCATTGATCTAGCACGTTCTCCTAGGGTGCTATAGAGGGGATGGGGTGTCCAGCCACTTGTTATTACCATATTACCCCATCTCCAAACATGTTGGTGCAATCAAATTTGTGTCCGAGACACCAAGCAGAGAGCTACAGGCATTTTGATGTTTTTTCGGAGGATTTTTGTGAAATAAAAATGGGATAAAAAGGTCACTAAGGAATTCGATTTGGGAAAATGAGGCAAGGTATTGCATGAGGTTTGTTCAGAGGTCACTTGTGATGCATCCCACACCTTCCAGCTCAGCTTTCATCAATTAGTGGGGTCCTCACAGTCTCTGAGTTGATTTTTGATGTATTATTCTATCATTGATGGGGGCCACAATTTGGTCACTTGGTCACTTTGTATGGTTATTGAGTCATATCTTATGTCATTGTGCCATGGGGTGATGCTAGTGAAGGATAATAAAACCTCCTAGCCCCACCATGTGCTCCTATTTGCTTGTCCTAGTCATTTTTTGTGGTGCGCACCCCCCCTAGGGCCACTTTAGTGAGTGTGCACCCCCTTTAGTGAGTTGATGCATGTGATATTGTTCCGGCTCATCATAGCCATTGATTAGATTGTATTTATCTTTTGATCTCAACCACTCGCTCATAAAGTGGTTAGGGTTTTGGTCTCTCTCTCTCCTATTTAAGGAAGAGACCCCCTCATTGTAAAGGCACCTTTTGGGCTCTGGAAATACTGGAATAAAATACTATTTTTGTAGATCTACTTCTCTGGCTTTGATGGATGTTCTTGCAAGTTGAATATACAATCTTTTCTCTGTGTTATCATTGTGTATCTTGTTGCTCCAAATGTTTTCTCTGCAGGGAGGTCGTGTGGAAGAAGAGGAGGATGACTTGAGGGGGCACTATTGTGGGGAAACCCCATATCTTACCTTTGGATCGATCTTTGTCTCAGGGAGTATCATTATTGTATCTTCGGGACATAGTTGGTGCTACTTGTGCTAATTTGGTGGGAATCCGACTCCATTTACCCCCTGATCTAAGGCACTAGGCCTCTCCAAGGGAGGCCGCACCTGTGGGTTAGTGGGGTTTTTCCAGATCTATCATCTGGGTGTTGCGTGTTCCTCATCAAAACATCAGATCTATAATATAGCCACCCTCCTGGTGCCATTGCAACTTAAACTTTACCTTGTGGGCCCCATTTCACTCATTTCCATAATTTAAGGGTGGGCCCCACTTGGGTCTTTAGATTGGCATTAGATCCATCTACATCTATTTATTTGAACTCATAAGTGGCATTTTCATTCCTTGGTTGAGCATTTGTTCTTTCTATAAGCCTCCTCAACCAAGCCCTAATTCCATGTGTCCACTTACATTCCCTAGATCTAGATCCTTTCACTCTTGATCTCATCCTCTTTCAACTTCACATTTCCCTAGGAGGTCTAGAGTAGGTTCGCTAGCCTCATTGGTTAGCTAGGCTTTCCCCCTTGGTCTTGCTTAGGCTAGATCTAAAGTGAAGAGTGCCTTGGTTAGCGTGACAACCATTTACCTTGGGAACCGTGGCATCTCTTGGGTCACCTCTTTAGTTGTCCAACGCCTCTACCATCCTGGATAGGATCATCTTTTGGGACAACTACAAGTTGGGTGATAACAGTCACATCTCGACTGACCTCAATGTGTCTTTCACTTGGCACATATATTCTGTAGGCATTGGATGATTGCTATAACCAACAAAGGTTCCCTTCTTTCCTGATGGCTCCATCTTTGTCCTCTTTTCTTTCAGCACATGAATGTATACAGGACTCCCAAAGATCCTCGGGTGTGAAATATCTGGTTTTTCACCAGTGAACACTTCTTCAGGTGTATTCTCATCCAGAATGGCATGAGGGCTTCTATTCTGCATATATATTGTTGTATTGGTAGCCTCTGCCCACAATGAGGTGGACAAGTCTTGATCATGCATCATGGCTTTTGTAGCCTCACATATGGTTCTATTCTTCCTTTCAGCAATCCCATTTTGCTGGGGTTGTAGGGTACAATTAACTGTCTACAAATTCTTGCATCACTACAGAACTCATTTAACGCATTTGAATCAAATTCACCTCCATTGTAAGATCTCAAAGCATGGATGTGCTTTCCTGTCTAGTTCTCAACTAGGGTTTTGAATTCCTGAAACTTGCTAAAGGTTTCGCTCTTATCCTTTGGAATCCATGAATTTCTAGAGAAGTCATCTATAAACAGTACATAATATAAATAGCCACTCAAGCAAGGAGATGACATGGGACCACATACATCAAAATGTATTAAATCTAAAATCCCTTTAGATCTAGTAGTACTGCTAGAGAAACTCTTTTTAACATTCTTCCCAAGTGCACAACCCCTACATACACTATCATGCTCAAAATCAAATGTGGGCATACCTTTCACCATCTGCTGTAATCTTGGTAGCGCTTTGTAGTGGAGGTGACCAAGCCTCCTATGCCATAGCTCGCATGGACTGATAGTGTTGTAAACCATAGCTTGAATGTACTTCCCAGGTACCTAGTAGAGACCTCCCTCTCTAACTCCAATCACTGCTGCATATTTCAAGTCTTTGTTCTTCGGCCATAATAGTGCTTGATTATCCATGAAGATAACTCGGAAGCCCTAATCTTCAAGAACCAAAACTGATAGGAGGTTCTTCTTCAAGCCTGGAACATAAAGAATGTCGTCCACATGTAAAATATCTCTTGAACTCAACTGGAAAGATGTGGATCCAACTCCTTGGATCGAATAGGTTGTGTTGTCTCCCAACTCTACCTTGCATGCAAACTTTTTGTGCCCTAAGGAAAACCCTCAAAACAATGAGGATGAAAAACCCCAGCAAATCTTCAGAGTATATTGATAGATAGCAGAGAATGTCTTTTACATCAAGCACCCACGGTGCAATTATAAAGGAAGAGAAAAATAAAGAAGAGACGCAGAATAATATCCTGCACAAAGAGAAGCACCTTGCCTTCAAGGGAGAAGAGAATTCGCTTCACATTGAATTCATCAAGACTGTATAACATATTTATACATTCTTCACATGCATCGGCTTCTATTTTTATCTTCTAACTTCATGATGAACTCGCCCTCCATATGGATGTATCAATCTTGCATGAAGAAGAGCGCCCACTTCTCATGCAATGCATTAACTCACTGAACTGAGTCTTAGGATGAACTCGCCCCTTAGATGAAAGCTTGCCCACTTAGTTAGGTGGCTAACTTAAGTGTCATCATGCAAGTGTCGCAACTCAAGTGTCATCTTTTAGTTTAACATAAGTGTCATCATGCAATAACACTTAGTTAACTGGATCTTCTTTGTTATCACTTAGTTAATTCTCCTTAAATGATTATTTCTTGTTAACATCACTATAGTGATCAATTCAAGTTTTGCTTTGATTTACCGAAGTCTTCACTCACTGAAGTTTAACAATTCGAATTCTCTCTTAATTAATTCATTTATGTGCAATTCAAATTCTCTCATCTTATCACATCTGATCTTTATCTCTTATCTTATCTGCATGGTCAATATGTGTTAACTTTAATTATATATCATATCAGATTATACTCAGAATATTTGTCAGATGCTATGATCATATTATATTACTCTCGGACCAAATGATATATGCTAAAGTAATTCACTCTAGAGGTGGCCAGTCTCTAAAGGAGACTTAATAGCAATCTGTGACCATGGTTAGTAATACATCACACAAAATTAATGCTTCAACATACAAAGCATCTACCTCTATAACTAGAATTCCACCCCATGGATACCTAGTATAATTGGAGGTCCACATGAGAATCTGACTTGTCACACAAGTCTCGAGCCTTGTCCAACAAGACTTTACAACATCATCACTTTGATACATCAAAGCATTCACCTCAACATATGAAGAATAACCTTTTACAACTAAAGGCTTAGTCATTCTTGAGTCCAACTCAAGAATCTACTCCAAGTTCCTGAGTCCAACTCACGCTCCCCACCTCAACACATGAGGCCCAATCCTTCCTGCACAAGATTGGCTTGGAGAATGACTCGTGATGTTGTACATTTAACAGTTTATGGTCAAAGTATGGAGGTGCTAGACGTCTACCCTTAGTTAGCTTGGAATGTTTGCAACTTTGCACCTTTCCCCAGGATGAAGGGGGCTAGGCCTAATTAATGTTGCAACCCAAGACAATATTCTAGCTGCTAAGTGGGTGGCGAGATGTTTAGAGGGATCAGCACCTTGGCAAGTTCTGTTCCAGCGTCGGGTCCTTTCAACGCAACATATTGGCAAGATACGAGGGGGTTTTGGTCTGTGTGACATCATCTCTTCCCTCTCCCTATATTAGGTTGGTGGGTCTATCTTGTTTCGGAGCATTTGGGCAGCCTAGAGATTGGTGTCTAGATTGGTCTAGTGGAATTGGGAGGGCAATCACACAAGTTGGGATCTTGCCTTCGATCTGGAGTTGGCATGATCAAGGGGGTTTGTGTAGCAAAGGTTCCACGATTTCAGGCATGCCCACTGAGTCTGAAAGGTATCTTCTATTGGCATGATTTATGAGACCTTGTTATCAAGTCATGGAAGCAATGGCAATCTCTTGCTCAAGAGCATGGGCCTCTGACATTTGATCGTCCTGTGATCATGGAGCTGTGTGCATTTATTCCATATTCCGAGCTATTTAAAGTGAATATCAGGATGCCTAAGCCTCTTTGGAGGGAGTGGGAATGGAGTTTTGGTAAACCACTGATTCAATATGATTCGTGTCATCTCTAATCAACTCTTCATCAGAGACACCCCCTATCGCCCGTCCTTAATGCTAGGTGGGCTTTGACAAATCCAAAGGAAAGGTGGGTCCATCATTTACACAGTGCTTGGTAGGTGTGGCTTTCATATAAGGTGTGTTTTTGCTAGGTTAGTTATCTATTAAGGGGTTCTATCGAAGGCAATGTTGGCTATAGGACTGGCCTTTCAGATAGTCTGTGCCCAGTATGTCAGCGATCAGAAATGGTCAAGCATATTCTTTTGAGTTGTCGGTTTAGCAAGCAATGTTTACATTGAGGATCAGCATCCTGGCTTGTTCCAAAACAAGTTGTATTGGAAGGATGTTGTTTTTAGAGATGTGCAAGCTCTTCTGCAAGACTCTTTCCTTGGTCTATGGCATTGTCTACAGATTTCTGCACTATTGGAAGCTCAGGTGCAAGTATGTGTTTGAACAATAGATAAGTATTGTCTTCCTTTATTGCTTTATAAAAAGATGGGGTACGTCACCAACTGTTGGCTAAGGGAGTTTTGTTGATCAAGGATGCCAGAATTCTAGCTCCTAATCTATATTCGAACTTCATTTCTACTTTGGTTAACTTGAGGAAGAGGTTGATAGGCATTGTGTATACCCTTCTGCACTTGTTTGTAAATATGTTTATGTGAATCTCAGAAGTATTTTTTCAACAAAAAAAAGAGGATGAGGGGAATTTATTTTCTCCCGGAAAAATTATGTATATTCAAAAGAAAAGGTAAATTTGTCAACTCATGACAAATTACAATTAAAATCTATGCATGATTTGTGAAACATACATAATCATAGAGTCTGACAGCTATAAGTATGTATATTACATGGAAGAGAAGCTGGGTTTTATCTGTTATTGCTTGCTTGCAATTTTAGTTTTAGAAGCCTGAACATGATAGTATACTGTGTCAAGATAAATCTAAACTGCTAAATAAACCATGCAATGTCTGTAGTAGCTGCCCAAAAACCTTAACAATGAATCTAAAACATAGTCTATTCCAATGGAAGAGTAATACTCATAATGAAGTCTGTGGATTTCGGAACATTTGCATATCTGTAATTTTCTGTAGTTCTTTCATATGGTAGTGTGTTTCAGAAAGCACCTATACTCGGTAGCTATGGGTTTCTGGTTCTGTGTTGCAAACACGTGAATAAATGGAATCCATATTTGTTGATGATCATTCAGCAAATGTATGTGTTACATGGAAGGGAAGCTGAGTTTTATATGCAAAAGATTGTTGCTTTCTTCCCTCTTCGACAGAGACAGTTATGCACTAGCTTCCTGTCCTGATCTGCAGGAGACAGTTCCTGCTGCAGGAACTGCCTCCTGCAGCAGATACCTGCATCATATTTGTTTCCTGCGGTAATAAATGAATCCTCTGTAAAAACCCCAAAATGGAGTTGTCCAGTGCCGATTGTGGGAACCCAGGGGATAATCCAGTAACACAGTGAGTTTGTGTGACTGTGTGTGTGTGTATGCAGTGGATACAGTGGACTATAACATCAATGATCCTTTTTTATCTTACTCAAATTTCATGTAAATTTTTTATTTATTTGCATATAATCCTATAATAATTTTGACGTACAACATTGTTAAACCAGTATAGATCCATCTTAAGCCCAGAACTATCAGGCAGTGAGATCGATCAATTTTTTGCACTTAAAAAAAATTCACTTCCAGAGGTTTTATCCCCCCTGGCACTCGATAGATCATGCTTAAGATGGATCTGAAGTTCTGAACTGCTTTATTTGACATAGATGCATGAGGGAAACGCATAACAGATGAATGGACTGATTTCTGCTGTGAAAAGTGAAAATAAAACAAGCTTCTAACCAAACCAATACAACATGAAAGTGCCTTTTTTCCAGTTTTATATACTGGTTTTAACTTTTATACGATTATGGTATTTCATGCCAAAAGATATTTTAATTTTTATATAGTTGTAAGGTGTCATAGCTAAAATGGCTAGCTTGTTGCAATAAAGGATTTCAGATCTGCCAAAATTTTAGCAAAAAGGTGAGACAGTGGTTTAACAAAATGGGGACACCTACATTTTATCATGACCGCAAAGAATCTAACCATCAACCATACCCCACAAATTTTAATGAACTAAAACAATAAAAGATAATCAGATGCAGAAAGAGGAAAAGATCTCGAAAGTCTGAACAAAGGCAAAAGACTAAATAATCAAATATATCTCCAGGATCTAAATATGTGCAGAAAAATTTTTGCATTGGGACAATTATTATGATGTGAAAGCACCACATAACCAATGAAATCTCACCTCTCCTTTGGCTATCTTTTGATTGCAGCTTTTACAAGTTGCACGAGAACCCTTGGATTTTTCAATGGCAGATTCATCGAGACCCTCCACAAGCTTGTATGCATTGGTTGGAGCAGAACCTTCACAAAGACCCTCAAAATATTTCTTGATCTTCTTTTGATCTCCGCCTTCAAGAGCATCAAGCCCCTCCACGTCATCTATTCTGAATGGCATGAGCAACAAGATTTAACAGCCATGTGTTACAATTTGTCAAAACTTTAAAGTAAATGACTAAATAAACACAAATAGAAAAGGCAAAGTCACGTACGTGCGAAATTGGCCCGGGTACTTGAGAATACATTCTACATGATTCCAAATCTGAGCCATACAAAAGAACAAACAAATAAATAGATGTATTTTATATACAAATAGTTTGAGGAACAACTGTCAACATTATAGAACATACAAATAATTTGAGGAACAAATGTCAACATTATAGAACAATCTCAAATTATCTAAAGCAAAAGTGCAAGACATGATATCAATACCCCACAGATTCCTCAAGTTCCACAGGGCTTTGAGGTCACAGAAGCAAAGGTTTCTTAACAATGGCTACATTTTCCCATGACAATAAGAGCTCTGTTTCATGAAAGAAGGCAAATCAAGCATTGGCTCTAGCCTCTTGACCAATGTAAGCAAGTGCCATCTATGAACTACTATAACAGCCCTAATTTGCCTAATAAAAACAAATATGCCCAAAGCCTAATGGAATGTATAAGAATGAGTCAAAGTGGTGCAATTCAAGTATTGAATAGTAATTAGATAGACCTCGCCTTATTAATAATTACTTGTTAATATTACAAAGTATATAGAAACAAATAAAAATGTCTATTGGGTCTAGCTTGGGTGGTTAAGAGAAGGACTTGTTCACTGTTCATGAGCGCATTGTCGATTAAATCTCTCTTCATGTGCCATTAGGAGTATCTCACTTTCACTTATGGGATGGAGGGTGGGGAGAGAAATTACATGTGAAATAAACACACAACAAAACAAACAAACAAAAAATGAATCAAAAAGAATAATTATTCTTTCACAAAATGATGATATCATAGTGCTATTGAATGGGATCATAATTGTTACCACCTAATCTTTCACCTAAGATGTAAAATCTTCACCGAGTGAAAATTTCGGTGGAACTTGGAAGAGTTACCACTGTCACCTCAATATCCTCTTCCCTTGCTTGAGGATGGCAGGTTATGGAAGGTTACCAACACTAGGGGGCTTCCCTATCTCCACCAAGTCCAAGAACATATGATAGATGAGAAAGAGTATATGGACTTATTTATAAATATGTTTTCTAAAGGTGATTATGCTGTTACGAATTTCAGATTTATGGGACAGAATTGAAGTCTGATTTAAATTGAAATTATTCAGTGAATCCAACAGACTTAAAGGTAGATTTAACAATGAATTGTGAAATGTACTTTCAAAATCTGTTTTGCTACAATGAAAGGATATTTTTTGGACCTGAGTAAATCTGTTTTAAAGATCTTTTAATGGCTGAACATACAGATTCAATTAACAGAATTTCCAGTCTAAGTTAAGATGTAGTTATTATAGCTCCTTTAGACTTAATTCAAACAAATCTTAAGTATGATAGGCAACTATTAATTTCACATCTGTTATGGACAAAATTTTAGGGGGGCAGTGCACAAATTTATGGTGGTTTAAAGGTGATACTAGTGCCTACATGTAATTGTTGTTGTAAATGTAACTTCGGAAGATATTCTTTTGTATATTATTATTACATTATTATTGTACTCTTATTGTACCTCCGTCGGAGATGTTTTTCCTCCGTTCGGGGATGTCATTATTGTATTTGGTCATGTAAGAATATCGAGGTATAACCTCCATTGTAAGTCGAGGCAATAGTCCCCAAAAGGATAAATGTAAAATGTATTTTTGAGTCTCCCTAGCAGAGGTCGTCCCAGTTAGTTAAGGAAGTCGGCCCCATTGGGGATTTAGGTCAGTCACACATAAAGTATAAATAGGGAGGTTCCCTCCCTCATTTGGATACACACCAACAAGCAAGTTTGCTCCAAGGAAGAGAAAGACAAGTTCGTTGGAGGAAGAAGAAGGAAGCTGCAGAAGTCATCTTATCTTTGGGTTTTCTATCTTGGTTTGATATTGTACTAAGTGACGAATCTTTTGCTGAAGAAGTTGCGGGGTTTTCTCCTTTATGGTTTCCCCAAAGAAATTTCTTGTGTTCTTGTGTATTGTTGTGCTTGTCTATCTTTCAGATTAAAGATCTAACATAATTGAATTAAAGTGCAAACACTAACATGGTTTTAGAGCCACTCTGAAAGAAGGCACTGTGCTGCAGCGGAAAGCTAGGGTTTCCAAATCCAAGGTCTTCTCTCCACAAATCATCAAGAAAAGAGGGCCAGGCTAACTCGCCTCAAGGAGGCGCATCTTTTGGTAGAAGCAGAATTCAGTTTAGAGAATTTTCATTTTTGACCTGGTCACTAGTGCCGAGAGAAACTAGGGCATCAAATTTTTGGAGCTTCCATCCACCAATCCGGGAAAAGGAGTACACTGGACAACTTACCTTGAGGAGGCACATCTTTCTATCCAAGCAAAAGTTCAAAATTCCAAGTTTGAAAAATTAGGGTTTCTCTGTCAAACCCTAGGTCAGCCAACTCTAGAACCAGGTTGGGCATCTCAAATTTGGTAAGATCTAATTCCTTGCTATTTCCATTTGAGGTTCTCATATCAAACTGACAAATCACACCAACCTTGAAGGAGATGATAACTTCCGAGCATGGAAGTATAGAATTTCTCTTATCCTAGAAGAGAATGACTTGGACAAGTATGTCAATGAGGAGGTTCTAGAACCAAAGGGAGAAGAGGAAAAGGCAATTCACAAGAAAAACATGATCAAGGCCAAAAAGATCATTGCTGACTCGATCAAGGACCATCTCCATCCCTCATGTCTCATCCTTGAAGACCCCTAAGAAGATGTTCGATGCTTTGACAAAGTTATATGAAGGAAAGAACATCAATCGGAAGATGACTCTGAGGAACCAACTCAAGAATATGAAGATTCAACACTCAGAAACTATTCAATCTTACTTCACAAGAGTCTCTCAAATCAAGGATCAACTTGAGGCAATTGAAGATAATGTTGAAGGAAAGATTGTGATGACTACCTTGAATGGTCTCCCAAGATCATGGGACTCATTCAATCAAGGAATATGCGTCAGAAAGAAACTAATCACATTCAACAAACTATGGGAAGAATGCACCCAAGAAGAAGCTCGATTAGTAGCAAGAGAAGAAAAGATGGGAGCTAATGATGACCAAGCCCTAATTACTCATACTAAGAAGAATCAAAACAAGAGGGAGGATCACCATCACAAGAAGTCAAAAAGATCCCATAGGAATCATGGATTTAGAAGAGACCTCTCCAGTATTAGGTGCTTCACATGTGATGAGAAAGGACATTATTCAAGAAATTGTCCTAGAAACCAAGGATCCTTCAGGAGAATCAACAAGAAGAGGCACCATGCTCACACCATTGAAGATGATGAACCAATAACGAAGAAAACCAGAGAAGAAAGGTATGATTCTTCAAGTGATGAAGAATATGTTTTAATCTCAGCTCTTACAGGTACCATCACCCATGGAAGCAATGATTGGCTTGTGGATAGTGGAGCATCCAAGCATATGACAGGGTACCAAGAATCTTTTGTCAACTTATCAGAACATGAGTCACCCCACAAGGTGAAACTTGGAGACGACTATCAATATCCTATCAAAGGAAGTGGAGAAGCCTCTTACAAACTAGATTCGGGCACATCAATAAAGATGAAGGATGTTCTCTACGTACCAGGTTTGAAGAAAAATATTCTCTGTGTTTCAGCCTTAAATGCTAAAGGAGTTTGTGTTGCATTTGTTGATGGCCAAGCGCTAATGTGGCCAAGAGGAAAGACAATAAATGATGCAACAGTAATTAGAGAGCAAGAGGGAGGCCTATACAAGTTAAAAGGACAACTATAACAAGCATTGGTTCATGACTCCATGGAACCAATCGAATTATGGCATAGAAGGCTTGCACATGTACACAATAGAGCACTACCAATTGCAAGCAAAGCAGTATCAGGTGTACCAAAAATTCAAACAAAGTATGAAGGCATTTGCAAGGGGGATGTGCACAAGGGAAGAATGTGAAGAAGTCATTTCCTAGTAGTGAAAGCAACACAAAAGGAATCTTGGAGATAATTCACTCAGATGTGTGTGACCCCGTGTCTTCAAACTCCTTAAGCAAGTATGTATACTATGTTTCTTTCATAGATGACTTTTCTCGTAAGACATGGATTTATTTCTTGAAAGGCAAAGATGAAGTGTTTACCAAATTCAAGGAATTCAAAGCCTTGGTCGAAAATCATACTGAAAAGAAGATCAAGACTTTACAATCAAACAATGGTGGAGAATTCACCTCAGAAGAATTCAAGGATATTTGTAGAGAATCAGGGATTAAGAGGTAGTTGAGCACTCCTTATAGCGTTGCAGAACGTAAGAACAGAATAATAATGGAAGCAGCGAAGACAATGCTCCATGATGAAGATCTCCCAATGCACCTTTGGGCAGAAGCAGCAAGAACAACTGTGTATGTACAAAACCGTACACCTCACCGTGTATTGAACAACAAGACTCCAAAAGAAGCTTTCTCAGGAGAGAAACCAGAAGTCAACCATCTCACAATATTCAGCTACCCTATATACATACACATTCCGAAAGAAAAGAGAACAAAACTAGACCCTTCAAGGAAGAAGGGCATATTCGTGGGATACAGTGACACATCAAAAGCTTACCGAATATACTTCCCAGGATTCAAGAAGATCGAAATCAGCAGAGACGGAACTTTTGATGAAGACTCCGCCTACAACAAATCAAGACAATTACCCACTGAAGAAACTGAAGAACCTAAAGTTCCCAGAAACAGAGACATAGTTATGGTCCTGGAAGAGAAAATCCAAGAAGATCACGAAGACCAAGACATAACAGAACCACAAGAACCTATAGATCCACCTCGTGAGAAGAACTCCCACAAGAAAAGACCAACATGGGAACGTGAAACAATACAAGATGTAAAAAAGTATGGTGCTCAAGATGGGACACTTAGAGAAAGCAAGAGACCCAAACCATACTCCAGCTATGTGGCCCTACTATGCGACATCATTGATAAAGAACCTTCCAACTACGAGGAAGCAGCAGAAAATAAGGAATGGAAGGATGCCATGATCGAAGAGTCCTAGTCGATTATGAAGAATGATGTCTAGGAGATAGTTCTGAGACCAGAAGGGAAGTCTGTTGTGACTTCAAAATGGATATACAAGATTAAGCACGCTGCAGATGGTAGCATCGAGAAACACAAGGCAAGATTTGAGGCACGTGGCTTCTCCCAGAAAGAAGGCATAGACTACAAGGAGACATTTGCACCTATAGCAAGATACACTTCCATCAGATCTATATTTGCTTTAGCCTCAGTAATGAAATGGAAGGTACACCAAATGGACGTCAAGACAACATCCTTGAATGGTGTAGTTGAAGAGGAAGTGTATGTAGAGCAGCCACTAGGATTCGAAACACATGACAGGCAGACTCATGTGTGCAAGCTAAAGAAAGCCTTGTATGGTTTGAAGCAGGTACCCAGGACATGGTACGACAGGATGGACAACTTTCTGATGAGCTTAGGCTTTACCAAGAGTAAAGTAGATTCCAACCTCTACTTCAAGGTTGAAGGCGGAAGACTAGTAATATTACTGCTATATGTAGATGACTTGTTCGTAACAGGAGAGGATGAGCTCATTGCAGAAACAAAGAGAAGGCTTACTGCAGAGTTCGAGATGAAGGACCTGGGAATGATGCACTACTTCTTAGGTATGGAAGTGTGGCAGAGTTTAGATGGGATTTTCCTTGGTCAAGGAAAGTATGCAGTGGAGATTCTGTAGAGGTTCGGAATGATGGACTGCAAGGCAATGGCCACACCAATGGCATCGAACTTGAAGCTACTGTGTGATGCTTCTTCAGAGACATTTGATGCCACGATGTACAGGCAAATGATTGGTTCGTTAATGTACTTGACCAACACGAGACCAGACATATGCTTTGCTGTGAACACCCTGAGCCAGTTCCTGACAAATCCGAGACATGTTCACCTAATTGCTGCAAAGCATATATTGAGGTACCTAAAGGGTACAATTGAGTATGGAATCAAATATGCGACGAATCAAAAGATTAACCTGCATGGTTATGTTGATTCAGATTGGGCAGGAAGTGCCACAGACAGAAAGAGCACTTCAGGATGTTGCTTCAGTTTGGGGTCCGGTATGATCTCTTGGTTTAGCAGGAAGCAGTCAAGTGTGGCACTGAGTACAGCCGAAGTAGAGTATATTGCAGCCTGTTAGGCTAGTTTTGAGGCAATATGGCTTCGGAAGCTACTGTCAGATTTATTTGATCTCGAGTTAAAGGCGACTTATATCTTTTGTGACAACCAAAGTTGTGTAAAATTGTACGAGAACCCGGTGTTCCATGACAAGTCAAAGCATATTGAGATCAAGTACCACTATATTCGGGATATGATGCTAGAGAGAAGCAGTGAAGCTCCAGTGTGTGGCGACAGACGAGCAGATAGTCGATGTGTTGACCAAGCCATTAGCAAGAGTGAAGTTTGAGTACTTAAGAGAGAATCTTGGTGTTATCTAGATCGATGTTCCTCGAAAGAGAGAGTCGTATGACATGTCCGGAAGACACAGGTGCACCAGGGTTGTATCTTACATGGTGGAAGACGCAGGTAGTCCGCAAGGACATAATGCATCTGGGATGCTCCTGGCCTGTATCCACATGTTTGAAGACGTTGGTGGTCCACGGGTCATAAAGCATTTGGGATGCGCCTGGGTTGTATCTTACATGGTGGAAGACGTAGGTGGTCCGAAAGGACGTAATGCATCTAGGATGCTCCTGGGATGTATCCACATGTTTGAAGACGCAGGTTGACCGAGAGAGTCGTAATACATCTGGGCTGTATCCATTGGGTGGAAGACGCAGATGTTCCTGAGCTATATCCATTGGGTGGAAGACGCAGGTTGAGTAAGAGAGAGACGCAATACATCTAGGTTGTATCCACTGGGTGGAAGACGCAGATGTTCATGGGCTGTATCCACTCGGTGGAAGACGCAGGTTGTCCAGTGGACATGGTATATGCACCTGGGCTGCTCTCCACATGGGATGATGAGATGATACAGATACGATGAGATGATAGTATGAGACGCAGGTGATTGCTCTGACAATGTAATATGTGGTCCTAGGTTGTACCTACTTGATGGCTTGCTCGTATAAATGATGAAGTCCTAGATGAGAGCTAGGCCTACATCCAACATGAAAAAGGGCTGGCTCTGTAGAACTTATCATGACAGATAGATTCGAGAGATGTCACTAGTCAATGATCTGTGTTATCTTCTGGAGGCTTCAGACGATGAGCTCAACATTCCCCCGAGCCCCGTTCAACATCGATGATGATGATCCAGTGATGATGATGTTCCAGCGATGATGATGATCTAGCGATGATGACGTTGTCCAAAGATTGTGTCTAGCTGTGATGATGACTATGTCGAGAGAATACCTTCCTAGTTAAGAGGGAGTGTTGTTGTAAATGTAATTTCGAAAGATATTCTTTTGTATATTATTATTATATTATTATTACATTATTATTGTACTTTTATTGTACGTCAGTCAGAGATGTTTTTCCTCCATTCGGGGATGTCATTATTGTATTTGGTCATGTAAGAATATCGAGGTAAAACCTCCATTGTAAGTCGGGGCAATAGTCCCCAAAAGGATAAATGTAAAATGTATTTTTGAGTCTCCCTAGGAGAGGTCGGCCCAGTTAGTTAAGGAAGTCGGCCCCATTGGGATTTAGGTCAGTCACGCATAAAGTATAAATAGAGAGGTTCCCTCCCTCATTTGGATACACACCAACAAGCAAGTTCGCTCCAAGAAAGAGAAAGACAAGTTCGCTGGAGGAAGAAGGAGGAAGCCGCAGAAGTCATCTTATCTTTGGGTTTTCTATCTTGGTTTGATATTGTACTAAGTGACGAATCTTTTGCTGAAGAAGTTGTGGGGTTTTCTCCTTTATGGTTTCCCTGAGGAAATTTCTTGTGTTCTTGTGTATTGCTGTGCTTGTCTATCTTTCAGATTAAAGATCTAACATAATTGAATTAAAGTGCAAACACTAACAGTTATATTGGACATATGGCGTTAAATGAGGCTCTATGAAAGCTTGTCATATTAGGAATACGGGCAGAAATAAGGCTGCAAAGTGCAAAAGCATTGTTCACTGTATCCCTGCTGTCCTCCACTGGAAATCTGCCACTATAAATTTACCAAAGAGGATAAACCCTATGCTTATGAGATTATTTTTACCGATCATGAATTACAGAGGCATGATCCAAATGTAGAGAAACATACATTCATGCAATTCATTGAAATGACACACATAAACAAAATGGAAAATATTAACAGTTTAGATGCTTCATAACCATATTCCAGATGAGATAACAACAGCATAAAACAGAATTGATAATGTCGAAGACTTCCTTATTCAGGGTGTACAATCAAATCAATCCAATAGTCTCAACAATAGCAGAAAGCACTAGCACCAAGAGTTCAAATGCTCATTCCTTTAACAACCTTTACAATAGGAGCCCCTTGCTTTTAAAGAGTTATTGACTTAACAACCTCCACAATAAAATAATAATGTCTCCACTAAAACCCTGGATATATTCTAGGAAAAAATGAAATAATATTATCCCTCAACTAGAATGAAGGGACAAGTCAAACAAATACTAAAATATGATTGGCTAGGCCACATGTACAAGTCTCCGTATGATAGATCTAGAAATCTAGGGTGTGCATTGCAAGAAGATCTTCAACAAAAAATATTAAAATATACATGAATAAGAGGGGCACCCTAGGGGAGGTGGTCAATAATAGTTATGACCCTCCTAAATCAAACAATAAAATAATATCCATGAAGAGGGCACCCTCCAAGAATAGCTGATATGGTGCAAGTTATAGTCTCCAAGGCTCAACCACCATCTCAAAATAGCAATGTACAGGAAGATGTGCATCATGTCCACATTGACCAAGTCACTTGACAATAAAATATTGCCTAAAAGAGATGTGTGCCCTAAGAGAATGTGCAAACACCTCCTAAAGTAAGGTTAGTTCTTAGCCACGTTACTTTCAACAAGTAAAAACACAATGTTAACAATACCCGTCAAAGATGGAAGTTGACCATCCTAGTGGAGCATGTAATCCATGGTGTAAGCTAAAGCCTAGACAATTTGCACCTACTATCTAACGAATTTTACGATCAAAATTCGGCGAAAATTGTTGAAATGGCAGTTTTCAGTTGTTGGAATTGCATAAGCAGGGTGCCCCAGGGGTAATCGAGAGAGCTGAATCCATTTCTGCAATCAAAATTGCAATTTCAGCAACAAATTGTGTTGCCAGATTCTGGTGAAGCTAATCGAAGAAGGTGCAAATCATCTAGACTTTAGCTCACTCCATTACCCCCATTTTGCTTGGGTGTCCACATGTGATTTTTATTACATTTTGATGGAAGTGATATTTGCCTTGGGTTCTTACTAGTTAGTGCTACAGTTTTGCTTCATGATATGATGATACCCTAGCATATGGATTCTCATGACATATTTCAATTAGTGGCTATGAGATATGTGGATTTTCATGATGGTTAATATTCAAATGCTTTCATATGGCTGATTCTTGATGAAGATAGTGCATTTCACTTTCATGTCATGTGATTACTAGTGAAGTGCTCTAGCATCCCTGCTTTGTTATAGCATCTTCATGGCTTGAATGACCTTTTAGGGTGGAGCACTAGGCCTAGTTGCATGGTTTGATGGTCCATTTGGAGGCTCCTCCATGGAAGCGTCCTAATGTTTTGGGCTTGATTGACATATTGAAGACATGTACCATCAAATTTTGTGGAGCATTCTTGTTATTTGGCATAATATGTTGACATGGATGGTTTATGATGATTCTCAGCCAACAGTAAATATCTTCTGAGGAATGTTTCAGTTTTCTAGATCTGCCATATTTACACAGTTACAAACAGCAGATGGTTCCATTTCTTCACAGATTTTTGGCCCTACCCAGGGTCAGTTCTGGGGTCATTTCTGGGGTCATTTCAGGCCTCTTTCAGTGCATTCTCAGAGCAGTATTTTACAGCAGTTTTCAGCGCAGCCATACTACTGTTGAGATCCTTCTTACACCAGAACTAAAACTGAAAGCTACAGGAAAAGATACAGAACAGTGATTTAAATGCCCCTTTTCATAATAATTTACTGATGAATAAGTACAATTCCAGCCGAACTGAATAACATGAGTAGGCATAGTGAATTCGAATAAACTGCTGGACTGGATCAGCCCCTGGAGGTTACTAATCTCTGGTTCTAACTCCTATCTAAATAGGGATAATCAACTAATGGCTAGGCCTCTGGAGGAAAATAAGTAATAAAATAATGCTTCCATGCTTCAGTTCAGGATAGATAGGGATGTGGAGGATGCTTTATTCGAATAGCCAGAAGAGACGCGTAGCGAGCCCGCCCAGGAGCATTGGAAGATGATCCATAGCCTTAATCCCAGGAAGGAGCCCCCTGGAGGATCCTTTTTATAATTGCCAGAAGAGGAAGGAATGAAGTTGGAGCATTTGAAGATCAGGGAATCCAAGAAGCAAGTTAGTTAGTTAGTTACTGTTGAGATCCTTTTCACACCAGAACAGAAACTGAAAGCTACAGGAAAAGGTACAGAACAGTGGTTTAAACTATAAATGCCCATTTTCATAATAATTTAATGATGAATAAGTACAATTCCAGCAGGACTGATTTGATCAGCAGTCAGGGTTTATTCTGATTGCGAAGGGCATAGACCTGGCTGCCAATATTCAGGCTCCCAAGTTTATGTGATTAAGGAATGAAGTAGCAGCAGTTGCATTTATCCATGAAACTTTCCCACAACATAGTTTCTATTCACGGATCTGTAGATGACATTACCAGAACCTAACTCAAGTCAAATCAGATAACAGAAATAGCAGTACAACCTAGTAATGATGGACAAATGGAGTGCTGTAGCTCACTAAGGATGCAGCTTTCTTGCCCAGACTCTGTGGCAGCGATGACATGTATAAGTGGGAGGTCATCTGGTTGGTTTTTTCTAGCAGCATCAAACATGGAGAATGCAGTAGCTGATGCAATCCCTTGGCAGCCTGTATGACATGTTTACTTCCAGCATATTGCAAAACGACCTGTTTGGAGGAGGGTTTGCACTACTATTGAGCTTGGGTTATGAAGGGCATTCTCCTTGGAAGGGTCCTGTCCCTCACTTCGTGCCATTTGTTGGAGGAGCGTTCCACTTAAGGAGGAGTGCACTTGTGACGAGGTGTCAACCTTTGAGGGCCTTGTTTTATAGGAGCGCCCACACTAGGAGGGTTTCTAGCATCCTCTTGCATGCCTATCTATTGGAGCGTTCTCTTGAAGGGACACTTGGAGCATTTCTTGACTTGTTTCACATGCTTGATCCATAAGCGTCAATCATTTGAGGCATCCTATTCATCACTTGTGCTGTTTGGGAAGTAGCGTCCACCCTTTGGAGGGTTTCCTACACCATCTTCTATGCTTCTTCCTTGGAGTGCTCACTTGGGAGGTTGAGCATTTGTTACTTCATGCCATATTTGGCGGAGCTCTCCACTATTTGAGGTTGCTTGCACCTTTATTCATGCCTTTTGGTTGAAGCGTTCCACTCTTTGGGAGTCTAGTCATTGAGATGCCCACTTTGGAGGGGTCACGTTGCTTGTTTATTGGAGAGCATTTGGCCTTGGAGGAGATCTAGGGATCAAAACCCGAGATTCATCCACTGCTTGGAGGCCATCCTTTCTTGGAGGCAATTACCAAACCAACAGATCCAGCTGATTTGGCAGCACATGAGAAGAAGGACATCAAAGCCTAGAGAGTGATCATGAACATTGTGAAAGATCACTTGATTCCTCATGTAGCTAAGAAGACAACGGCCCATGCAATTTACTAAGCTCTGATTTATTCCAAAGTGATGACTGTTATCACATCCATAGTAGTTGGGCTACCATGATGCAGATCAGCATGTCAGAGTCATGAGCCAGTCCATATTACATGAGATGAGTGTTAGTTTTTCTTACTTGTTTAGCATAATAACATTAAACAATACATTCACTGAAAGAAAGACGAGCACAGCAAACACAAAGAACACAAAATTTCTCTCGGGAAACCACGAGGGAGAAAACCCCGGCAAAACTTCCTCAATATAGAATTCAGCAAGTACAAGATAAAACCCCAAGAAAAAACAGCTTCTCTCCTTCACTTGTGTGAACTCCTCTCTCTCCTATGCGACCTTGAGTGAGTGAGGTGAGTGTTTCAAATGAGCAACTCAATCCCCTATTTATACTTTACAATTGACTTAACCTTTTACTAATTAGGTCAGCTCTAACTCACCTAACTGGGCCAACCTGTACTCTTTACAATAAAATATTCTTTCTGGATCTTTCCAGGATGACCTAATCAGTTAGGGTTTACATTGACTCTTTCAATGACTCTTACATTATTAATTACATCAATGACATCTCCCGAAGAAGGAATACAATAATACAATAGACAAATACATTTTGAATATCTTCCGCAGTTACATTTCTTCAACAATGACATTTTATGTTGTCATTGATTATCAGTGGTTGAGCTACATTTCCGATCTTTTCAGAGCATCCAGAGCAGTGCCCCAGTATGCCCTTGTCATTTTTGAGCCTTGCATGGCCATTAGATGTACTAGTCGAGTCATGGTTCACTTAGTCATAGTAGCAAAGCCAAGAAGTTGATGTATTCCCTTTGCCCCTATGCAGTCAAGGTTGGTCTTCATGGTTACACTCAAAGACAGGTATATGGCTACGTAGGTATATATGTTGCATATGGGTTCTACTCGTTGTCTCTCTTGTTTATATTAGTAGCTTTGACTTGACATAGGTAGCTAACATTGGTGATGTGGTTTATTGGTTATTACTGGGGACTTGTTGCTATGAGTAGTCAAAGTGGTCCTGAATGCCAAGACCCCGGTATATGCTCACTAGTATGGCCTAACTTATACAAACTTGATCATTCTTTTGCTATGCCTGGCACCATTCTTTTCACTTCCTTCATCCATCTGTGTCTTACATCTTTGAGATTTTACCCTTGACTTGAACGTAGACTCGTGAGCTTGGAGAATGTCTTCCCCCCACCTTGACCTCTGTGCATGATGGACTCCATGTTTATTGTGTCTCGACTTTAGAGTGTGTAGGGTGTCTCTCTTAGTCCTCAAAGCAAACTTCCTCATGTGAAAATCTGAATGCAATTCCTCATAGTCAAAAGCTAATGAGATGGGGCAAGAGGCTGCCAATTCTAAGAGCCTCCTAAAATGAAATTCCTCATAAGCTTCAAAAGCTCATGAGATGGGGTAAGAGACTACCAATTCAAAGGGTCTATTGAACTTGGATGAAAGTTGAAACTAGTTGTGCTTTTAAGCACATGTGAAATCCGAAGGTTCAAGAAATGAAATATGTTTCCCCATGGATCCCAAGAAGGCTATGAAGTGAGATGGGGCAAGAGGCTACCAATTCTAAGAGCCTTGGGATGTTTGTTAGAGTCTATTGGAGATTGTCCGAAGCACTTTAGCCATGTGTGAGACACCTCCCTCCCCTAGTGTCATCCATCTTGCACATGTCACTGTGATTCCTTGTTTCCCACCTTTTTTGAGAGATCACATAGTCAAGGTTAAACAAGCCATGTCCTGTTTAGCCTAACCTTTGTCTTATCCACCTCACCCATCCTAGCAGAAGGATCAATTTTGTAAGTGAGCATATTCTAGGGACTTCAAGAAGGATTATGCAACTGTTCTACTTCTAATACAAGTTTGTCTCGTATTTATTGATGTAACCAAGAGCACCTTTCACCCCCTTATGCATGCAGGATCATTCAGTTCTCAGTGTAGTTTTCAGTTTAACTAGTTTGACTTGGTCAACCTATGGTTCCCACGGTGGATTTGTCTACAGTGGTTCAAGATTATGTATTCGGTACCCATGGATATCCATTACATCATTCCATGCTTCAGTTGGTGACTCTTGGCCATAGTTGATGAGATTTTTATTTATTATGACTATTTTTGGCCATATTTTTATTGTTACAGTTGGAGATGGACTAGCTTACAGGTTGCTATATAGATGGATCCATGGGGTGTTGGTAGTCACCCTTAGTGGATTTGAGGTCTCCGATCTCATTGGTCACTCAGATGATTGATTTGGACAAAGGAAAAGAAGTTATGAGCAAATTTATCTTCCAGCAGTATATATCAGCATTTTTAATTAATAAAAGTGATCGTGACTCATGCCAGGAAATCGATTTGGCTTATGTAGACAAGGAAATGACTTGGGAATGATATCTTATGCCATATTGATGCTCTAGATACTATTTGTCATCATTATTTCACTTGTTGGGTTCTTGTTGTTGGGGCGTCTTAGGAAGACTTAGACCCCTAGACGACCCCCTTTGGCTCATGTAGCATGTTATTTGATGTACCACACTTTTACTTGGGCGCATTAGGGAAATCAACCCCCTCTCTTAGATAA
Organism: Larix kaempferi; assembly: GCA_027924585.1. Classification (NCBI taxonomy): domain Eukaryota; kingdom Viridiplantae; phylum Streptophyta; class Pinopsida; order Pinales; family Pinaceae; genus Larix; species Larix kaempferi. Next base: position 1,753,773 of record BSBM01001482.1, on the reverse strand, counting down.
CTCGATGTGGTTATATTGGCACTCTCTCCACCATTGATTTGAGTTGGTTATGATTTAATCCTAGTCGTCCCCATAAGGATGCTAGGGATTTTGCTTTTGGATCTCTATATAAGAGAGATCTCTCTCATTGTAACAAGACTTTTGGCTCTTGATTGAACAATAGAGAAGAAATTCGAATTGGGCTCTACTTGCGGATTTCATTTGTGGATGTTTGAAGTATTTGGTGTATCAGTCTTGCCTCTATATTGGAAAAATTTACTTTCCACATTTTAGCATCTATTATCTTGACGATTGTATGCAGGAACAAAATCGATTTGTGAGATAGTGACTTGGAAGAAATCGGCCTTCTCTCTTTCTATGGATCGACCTGACATAAAGGGTGTTTTCTTGTTCAATTTTGCTAGTCATTTGAGCAAGAATTCTTCCTAGTATTTCTTGTATGCATTCATGCTCTCTCTTGTCATACATTATTTCATTTGGACTCACATTCTTGATGTTGTTTGGCATGGGCACACTAGTGGAGTTCGAGGGACAAGTTGAATCGTGGGAATCCTTTGCTATTTTTATGGATGTGTGAAGATCATTGACAATGCTTGGCATCTCTTGAACCCGGGTATACCAAATCCTTTCTTTCTCGTTTTCTTTCTATTCCATTTGTCATCCAATAAAAATTAAACAAAGATAATATTTATAAAAATAAAAAAAATAAAACAACCTCATATAAATTTTACAAGTTTTGTTTCCGGTCACTTAGCATAGTTTCTTTTAAATCCAAGTTAGGAGCTTCTTCATAATCCTTCGACAATCAGTTAGCCTCAATCATTGAACCCATTGCCTCCATTTTACCCTATACAATTCAGCACTGATTGGTTTATGCCAAAATCGCATCTCTTGATTTGGTGATCTTTTGTTTGCTTGTGACTTTGTTGTGTGCTTGTGTGTCAACTCAACCCTCATCTTTTAGTCGAGCATGTTCCAGTGGTGTTGTTATTTTCATTCCTAAGCCAATTTGTTATGTTGGGGCAGTTTGACATTTCATCTAATTTACAACCCTTTGGGTGACAACTTTGGCCATGTTTTGCAAAACGCCCTTCACCTAGATCTCAATAAATAAACAAGCTAGCAAGGATCTATTCACTCGTGATCATATTCATCATTACTATTGTTACTGATCACATAAGCCTGCCTTGCCATCTATCCTTTCGATCTAGGGTTTTAAGACAAGTTTTCACTATTGTGCAAAGTCTAAATCTTGTTTGTGTGCCTTGTCTTGTTGGTTGGCTACCTTAAGATAGCTAGGGTCTCCCACTTGGCTTTGCTCCTCGCTTGGCCTAAAGTTACAAATCCCATTCGGTGTGACAACTACTATATTTGTAGTGAACGAAGCCCTTGAGGTGTCCCTTGGTTCAGCTGCCCCTCCTCTACTGTCCTTGATAGGATACCCTTTTAGTGGCAACTACAACTTGGGTGATAACAATGACGTGAGCAGGAAGATGATTTTGAGAGATAAAATCAGAGATGTCTAGATGGCTAGATCAAACAATGTTACTAACTATCTCATGAAAATCACTCAAATTCATGATCAACTTACACTTGTTGGGGAGAAGGTAGATGATGCAAACCTCGTCCGAGTGGCGTTGAATGGATTCACCAAGCATTGGGAACCATTCGTAAAAAGACTCTATGCTCGAGAGAAACTCCCCACCTAGGAGAGGCTTGGGACAATTGCATCTAGGAGGAGGCGCAAGAGGAGTCCAGAGCTCACAAGCAAGAAGATAGAGAAGAGAACTTGGCCCTTGTCAAGAAGGCATGCAAGGGAAAAGGAAAGATTTCTAGCAAGAAGCGTAATAGTGAGGGGGAAACCTCATAGCCGAGAAAGAAGAAAGACTTGAGTAAAATCAAGTGTTTTGTGTGCCACAAGAATGGGCACTATGCATCTCAGTGTACGGAGAAGAAGAAGGTAAAAGGAAAGAAGCAACAAGTAGCAACATCTGCAGAGACTTAGCTGAGTGAGTTTGTTGTGAGTTTGAGAGTGATTTCTCAAGAGTTTTTTCCTTTCTACTAGCGCAATTGCTACGAGTGCATGGTACTTGGACAATAGTGCATCTTGTCACATGACGGAGGCATGGGAGCTATTCAGTAGATTGATGGAGTCAAACTCGGGGATCCATGTGGAGCTTGGTGATGATGCCAAGTATGTAATCAAAGGTGAGGGAATAGTTTCATTCCATCTTGATTCAGGTGGTTCGTTTGATGCCCAAGATGTGTTATTTGTACCAGGACTGAAGAAGAAATTGCTCTCAGTCTCAATTATGGAGGACAAGGGTTTTGTTGTTATCTTTAGGAAAGGGCAAGTACTCAAAAATCCAGAGGGCAACTTATATAGGTTGCAAGGAAAGCTTGTTCAGGATTTGGTACATGATAGTGACAACTTAGGCAAGCTTTGGCAAAAGAGGATGGGACAATTGCATTACAAGGCGTTGTCGATTCTAAGGGAGATTGTCACTAGTCCTCCAGATTTTAGTGTTGAGCAACAGGGCGTATGCAAAGGGTGTGCACTTGGCAAGAATGTCAAGACTGCTTTTCCAAGCAATGAGAGTAGGTCCAACGGGATCTTGGATCTTATTCATTCAGATGTGTGTGGACCGATGTCCGTACTATCAATACAGGGAGCATCATACTATGTAACCTTCATTGATGAATTTTCCAGGAAAACATGGATCTACTTCATGAAGACCGAGGATGAGGTCTTCGATAGGTTCCGAGAGTTCAAAGCTTAGGTGAAGAACTTAATAGGTAAGAAGATCAAGGTCTTGAGGTCAAACAAAGGTGGAGAGTACACCTCAAATGACTTCAAGGATTTCTGCAATGAGGCGGGGATCAAGAGGGAGAAGACAATCTCATACAACTCACGACAGAATGGGATCGTAGAGAAAAAGAACCAGTCCACCATCAACACTACAAAGGCTATGATTCATGATCAAGAATTTCCTATGTTTCTTTGGGCAAAGGCATGTAACACAAAAGTGTATTTGCAGAACAAGAATCCTCATAAGATATTCCTAAAGAGGAATTCACAGGAGAGAAACCAGAGATCAGTCATATCAAGATCTTTGGTTGTTTGATTTACATCCCCATGTGCCTGAGGAGAAGAGGACGAAGCTTGAGACTTTAGGAGAGAAGGGTGTGTTTGTATTGGCAATAGAAATAATCAATAACACTTTAGCATTAGTATTAACCACTTAACAATATATCATTCAATAGTAATATTTACCAAATCAATTATTCTTTAATGACAAGAGAGGACTGATATAATGCAACGTCAAAGTCAATACAACTACAGTATGATGACAGTCCTAACAACAATGTTCATGTGATAGAAAAGTATAACAAACGAGGTTTATGCTTTCAATAGCACACCATGTCACCTCCTCAATGTGTATGCAACAAACAAGAATTTCAAGCACTGTATGTAATACAATTTTCAGACTGTATAGCAGTTAGGAAAAGTGTGTTTCGGACTTTGTGCTTATGCCAAAAAGAACAGCCAATCAATAGTAATAGATCCTAACTCAAATATGAGTTCAACCTTGTGAAATAAACCACAATACTTTGACCAATTTTAGCAATCGTATGACTGTCACCAAATAGACTTTTCAACTGTACATAAAGTAATTTCAGACCTCGTTTATCATCAATATGGCAACCTTTTAACACAATAGCAAAGTGTAATTAACCCCTTAATCTTTGTTAGTGTTTTTGTCTTTGATGTGGTAGGTAAAAGGTTGATTTGGGAGACTGTCAAAGTTAACAGTCTAAACTTTATTGCAGACTGTGGTAAGAAGGGAGAGAGGGCTGTTTGGAGGCCTGTTGCAGCCCTTGGATAAGCCCCAAAGAGGAACCGAGGTAGGGGAAGAAGGGAAGCGAAGGGAGAAAAGAGGGAGAGAAGGAAGAAAGGAAAGAGAGAGGGAGGAAAGAAGGGAAGAGGAGAAGGAAGGAAGGAAGGAGGAAGAGGAAATGGAAGAGGATAGCAAGGTGAGGAATAGGGAGAGCGAAGGCAAACAAGGAAGAAAAGGGAGGTCACTAAGGTTTTTAGGGGAAAACCTAGGTCTGATTTTAGGTTTAGGGTTTAGTTTAGTAATTTTTTATATTTTTAGGGCTTCCTAAAATTTCGCCCTAGGTTTTTTAAGGCTTTAAATGGTAGGCCGAATTTGTAGGAGGGCCGAAATTTTAGGAAGGCCAAAAATTGAAAAAAAAAATTCGATTTTTAGAGTTTGTGACATAAAATTGCAAACCTAATTCTAACCCTAATTCTACCATGAAAATGCAAATTTACACATCATATGCAAGACAAGTTTGATAAAAATGACAACTTAGGGTTTTTTGTGGATATTACCCTTAAACCCTAGCCTTAAAGGAAGGTGACCAGCCTTCCTCTTAGAGGTCTTTTCTCCTTGTCTACTAAATTAGGGCTTCTTGAAACAACCTTTAGGGTTCGCTTCAAGAGCCTAATCTAGGACAAAAGTTGGAGATCCAAGGGTAAACTTCGTAAAAACCACCTCCTCTAAGGAGCGTTTTCACTATGCTAAGAGGATAAAAGGCAGATAAATGGCACTATTCAAAAGAAATGTAGCCCTAGGGCCACCATTCAATCATTTAACAAGCAAAAATTTACCTATCATTCATCAAGTAAGACTAAAAATGGACTAGACTTACTTGAGCATAAGTTCTTCCAACCATTCTAGCATCCACCAAGCATTAGCAAAGCAAAAGAAGACCAACTTTCATCCACAAGAGCAAAAAGAAGATCCTTCCAAGAGGTGCGCATCACTTCATAAGGCTATCTTGGATAAAAAAGTAACATTATAAATTTTGTCCCATAAGTTATGATCTGAAAATGAAGTGAGGAGAATCTATTTATATGTTTCTCAACTCACTTTTACAAAAATAACCAGGCCTACAAGCCAATACAATGTCAATTTAAAATTTAACCAAATAATATTAAAATAATATAATCTATGTGTAACTTGGGCTGTTTTCCCCATAGTTACCAAAAAACTGCTGAAAATAGCTAATATTGAGCAAATTGCTTCACTCTAAAAGGTGGACTGAGCAGGGACGGATCGTCATGCCCCATATAACCCCAATAATGTTGAAAGTCCCTCAACGTCCCCCCCAACTAACCTGTGGGCCTGGTGACCATAAGGTGACATCATCATGAAAAATGCCCAAGGAAGGAGGGCACTCTGCTGAACAGCGACAAAGAAGGGTGTGTCAGGTGACCGAAAGAAGAGGCAATAGCCTCAAAGATGAAGAACTGTCACCGGAGTAGAAAAATAAGTGGGGGTCATGTGACCCAGTGACACACCCCTATGAGCCTCAAACACCAACCTCAAGGCTACAAGCCCTATAATGAGGAAACCAGCAATGCCACTAAGCCATAGTACTCTTAAAAGAGAGACCAAAGGGTCTGGCCATAACCACCTCTCAAAAAATGTTGGATAACACCCCTCATGGTCCTGAAGAAAAGAACGACCCCTCTCCTTGGGCACACATCTGAAGGTGCGCTGGTACTAGTACCACGTAACACCCTTGTAAGCTTGGAAATTAATTAATGAAAAGTTGATTTGAAGGGAAAAAAATTATGCATGTGTTTTGATCTGTTTCCTATATTTTGCGTCCACTAGAAAATTTCTATTAAATTAATTCCAATAGTATAATTTATTCAATGAGCTGTAAAAAAAAATTCAGCAAAGAAAATCACTAAGAATTATTTTATCTAGGCCAAGGATTAAGAAAAAATTAACAGGTGCATGTATTGATAAGCATGTCAACGTAATAACAACCTATCACAACCACTCAACTTCCCACTAGTCAAATTCTTTCTCCTCACCAAGAAAGTTCATTGCATTGATTTGTTGAGTTATTGAGTTGAATTGCCAAAGCAAACAAGTTGGCTCACGGTCAAGTTATAGAGTCGTTGAGTCACCTAAAAGTGGTCACAACCATTCAACTCCCTACATGTCTAAGTCTCCCTCTTCACTGAGAAGGTTCATCACATTGGGTTTTTACGTTATTGAGCCAACTTGCCAAGATGAACAAGTTGGCTCATAGACCGAGTTACAGAGTCAACTTAGTTGGCTTACTGAAACAAGTTGTCAAGTTGTCTTATCGAATTGAATTATTGAGTCAAGGTTTCAATTTGTCCAATCAAAAGTTGTTTGGTCGAGTCATCAAGTTGTCGAATCTATTGAGTTGTCAAGTCAATGTGTCAAGTTGTCAAATCTATAACAGCTTTAAAGTCAACTTATCAAGTGAATGTGTTGAGTTATTGAGACAACTTGCCAAGATGCGTTGGCTTACGAGTCAAGTTATAGTTGCCATATCGAGTTGTCTTTTTGAGACAAGCTATGAAGTAAACTTATCACGTTGAATAGTTGAGTCAAGGTTTCAAGCTGTCAAGTCAAAAGTTGCTTGGTCAAGTTATCAAGTTGTCGAATCTATTAAGTGTTGTCAAGTCAATGTATCCAGTTGTCAACTTTGTTGAGAGTTGTCAAGTCAATGTGTTGATTTGTTAAGTTATTGAGACAAGTTGGCTTACAAATCAAGTTATAGTCACCATAACAAGTTGTCTTATTGAGACAAGTTATGAAATCAACTTATCAAGTTGAATAGTTGAGTTAAGGTTTCAAGTTGTATAAGTCAAAGATTCAAAAGTTATTTGGTCAAGTTATTTAGTTGTTGAATCTATAGAGAGTCGTCAAGTCGACTTATCATGTCAATGTGTCAAGTCACATTCAATGTCCCACTTGTCAAAGTCTCTCTCTTCATCCAGAAATTTCATCACATTATCACATTATATTGTAGAGTTATTGATCAAATTCCAAGACAAGTTGGCTTACCAACTTATGAAGATGAATTGTTGAGTCAAGATTTCAAATTTTCAAGTCAAAAACTGTCTGACTAAGCAATGTTGTCAAGTTGTCAAGCCAACTTATTGAGTGAATGTGTTGAGTCAATTTATCAAGTCAATGTGTCAAGTCACAGTTAGCATCCCACTAGTCAAAGTCTCTCTCTCTCTCTCTCTCTCTCTCTCTCTCTCCATTGAGAAAATTTATCACATTGACTTCTTGAGTTCTTGAGTTAAATTTCTAAGACAAGTTGGCTTAGAAGTCAAGCTATCGAGTCGACTGGTTGAGTTGGCCTAATGAGACAAGTTGTGAACGCAACTTATCAGGCTGAATTGTTGAGTCAAGGTTTTGACTATGAGTTGACAAGTCAACTTATCAAGTCAATGATCATAGAGTTGTTAAGTCAACTTATCGAGTTGATGTGACTTAAGTGTTCAATATTTTGACTTATCAAGTCAATGTGTCATCATCCCACTAGTCAAAGTCTCTCTCTTCATCAAAGAAGTTAATCTCATTTGAGTTATTGAGTTATTAAGTCAGACTTCCAAGACCAAGTTAATCTCATTTGAGTTATTGAGTTATTAAGTCAGATTTCCAAGACCAGTTGGCTTACAAATCTAAGTTATGACGTTGATTTGTTGAGTTGGCTTACAAATCTAAGTTATGACGTTGATTTGTTGAGTTGGCTTAATGAGACAAGTTGTCAAGTCAACCCATCAAGTTGACTTGGTGAATCAAGGTTTTGAGTTGTCAAAGTCAAAAGACTAAGTAGAGTTGTCAAGTTGTCAAGTCGGCTTATCAAGTCAATGTGTTCAATGCATCATGTCAACAGCTTGCAAGTTGTGAATTTGTGGACTTGACACACGGGGAATGAATAACTATTTCAATTCTAAGATTCTTAATGGAAAAGATCCATTAGTTATGCCATGGTTAAAAGAAAAAAAAGTACAAGCAATAGAAACATGCTCAAATGAAACCCTAAATAAATGAAATTCAACCATAGATCCATTAGTTATGCCATGGTTAAAAGAAAAAAAAGTACAAGCAATAGAAACATGCTCAAGTGAAACCCTAAATAAATGAAATTCAACCATAAATGACAGTGTAGAGAAGCAAAACCACGTTGTGTGGGCATCCAAGCCTCCAACCAAGTATCCTGCTGAATCGATCTTCTATGAGAGTGGATTCTCCACGTGGCTAGGTTAAAACCATCCTTGTGGAAATGCAACCAAAACAGATGAGACCGAGTGAGGCGAGTAATAGAGATTCGCAAAAGATATAGCGAAACTAAGATTCCAATCAACTTTATCAAGTAGAAAGGACTACTCAATGTTGGACAAACAATGACCTTCTCCTCACAAGGGGCATCTCTTTGTCATGGGCATTTCAGCTCTTTTTACTCTAGTCCTTTGTGGAGTGAAGTCTGCAATAGAAATTTATAGCCTAAACTCATCTTCTAGTTCAATATTTCACCTACTTCCTGTAGATAAAGGTTGCTGGTACAGAACTTCCTACTAAAATACACTTATATATATAAAAACAATCTGAAACTGGATTCAGTGTTGCAGGAATGCAGTCACTTCATTCCCAGATTGTTGAAAAATAAATAGAAAAGCACCCTACTTATCCCATGCTCCTGCAGTTACTTCATTGAAATCCCTCATATATATGAATGCAGATAATCTGATTGTTGGGATAAGAAAAGCTTACAGGCATGACTCCCTCGAACTGCCTGGCGGCGACCATCTTGGCGATTCTGAGACTGCCTTTGCCGATGGGCTCCTTGCAAGTCTTGCAGGAAGAGCGGGAAGATTTGGCGTATTCCACCTTCCATGGCTTGCTGGTGGGATTTGGGTTCTCCATTATCAAGATTATTCTTCTTCTTTCACTCACCCGGCGAACTCCACAGCAGGAAGGAATGGAATATAAGCATTCCGTTACACGAGGTTTGATTCAAATAGAGGATAAAGGCAGGGAGGAAAAGGTGGCATTGCGCTCCCATAACCACCTACATGTTGCGTACGACACAAGTTCAGGGTGTCAAGGTACGTGTCAAATACTTTAACAAAAAAATAAAGGTCAAGTAAATAGTTTAGTATATTTGAAAGAGAATTAAATCATATTGTCCATCCACATGGATCCACGCAAAAAGAAAGTTGGGGTCGCAGCACTCATTCAATTTGATTTAGTAATAAAGACCAAATTTTGTTGATGGAACTATGAAAAGAAGATAGAACATTCAAAAGGATATTTTTTTGGTAAATTTTGATTTTAAAAAGAGTTAAAGTACGTCATGATAAATTCAAATCGAAATTTGGATTATAGAAGAGATATTGAAATAAATTCAATATGGTTATTCGAAAAATAATGTTTATTAAATATAAAATATATATATTTAAAAAAATATGTAAAATTTAAATTTAAAAATTTTATTATTAAAATTATTCAAAATTTTATTATCCAAAACTATTATATAAAATTTCAGTTATCAAAATTACGTAAAACTATTATATAAAAATAACCCAAAATTATTATATAATATAAATGTTACTTGAGCTTATCCATTTGATTTAAAAACAAAAAACAATAAAGAGTCCTTGCAAGCCACGCAAACTTCCATAATTATAATTGAAATAGTAAATAAGATTAGCCCACGTTATATGAAGGGTGGCATTGCCCACGAGGGTGGGTCCTCGAAGCTCAAATTTAAAACAACCTCGAAAAACAACCCATCGAAAAGCAAGAGTTTGTTAGGAATCAAAGGGCAGTGTGTGAAAATTTGTTTTCTAATTTAAGTTATTGTTTTATAATTCTATATTATTTAAGTTATTGTTTTATAATTCTATATTATTTATCTAGATAAAATTGACAATTTTATATAATTTTAGATTTATAAAAAGAAAAGTATTGATATGGAATAAAATCTTAATATAATATCTTATTATAATAAGTATTGGATTTTTAGTACCTTAATTAATGTTAGTAGTGAGTAGAAAATATATGGGTGTATGCATAGAAGGTACATTATAGTAGTCTATACATAAGTTTGAATGACACTAGCAACAATATCCCAATATCCCATCCTTTGGTAGTTTTGTATCGCAGTAAGGAGGGTGTATGGGAATTTATGGAGAAGAGAGAGATAGTGGCTACATGTGTTACATCCTCAATTTAGTGCAAGTTTAGATGATTTTTCATATTTAGTAATTCAAATATAATTCTAAGTTTTTATTTGGTTAATAGTTGCACACATAGATAATTAAAAAAACATAATTATTTAGTTAGACTAGGTGCTCATGCGTGTGGATTCGTAGTTTATGTGAAGGCATAGATCTCTAGGAGGATGCATGCTTGCATGCCTCGATCCATCTCCAATAAAGGCACACTTCATTGGGCTCATATATCCATTCAAGGAAGGCACGTTAGGGTTAGGGTTTGATACGTTCAGTTGAGGCGTTGTTGAGCATGTGTCCATATTCATTGTACATACTCTTCAGGCCTAATCTATAAAGGAGAAGATAGAGGTATAGGTTTTATTCATTAAGTTTCCAGAGTAGAAGCGGTGAGTAGTGAATAGTAGAGATTTAGCTTTCAAAATATAGAATTTAATTTACAGTTTTACAAAACTAATATAAAAACAATGATATTGTTTTTAGAGTTCAAATTAGTGTGCTTGTTGTTCATATTATCAACAGTATGTATTTGTAGGTTAAAACACTCTATAGTTGTTATTTTGATTGGTGTTTTCCTTTTATCTATCTAGAATTTTAGGTAAAATTCCTAAGTGCAAAATATGCTTACCATGGTCTTATTTTTAAGAGTAAGATCACCTGTAATATTATATAGTTAACAACCATAATTTAACGATGGTCCACAAGGATGGACATCAAAATTGTTAGCAATGTTAGTACCAAAGTGAGGGAGGATGCTACATGTGGAGATTGATTTTAAATCGTGATGGACCATATGAGTAATAAGTATCAAATGGTAGGTAATCAATCCAAAAGGTGAGGGATTACCCTGCGACGACTTAGTAAAGCCTTTGATTTTCCTTGGGAAATCTGCAAGCCTCAAATCTCTCTCCTCTGTGTTAAAGTGGTCATGTATATTATGATATTATGGAATCGGGGTTCATCCATAAAGCATGTTTCTAATTTGGAATAATCTTAAATACTATGATTTTTTTTGTAACCATACTTCATTAATTTAATCCTACTATTAATACAATTTGTGCAAGGCTTCTTTCATATAGAACTCCACATTTATCTTTGAAACTTCCCTTAGTTGATCTCCTTACAAACTTCTAGTAACTCTCCTAATGCAATGGCAATCTTCATTAAGTGTTGTATGATGTCCACAAATGTTGCATACAGCTTTTATAAATTGATCATTGTATACTTCACACAATTAGATTAAAGGTGTTTGGTGTATGTACTTGATCAACTTGCATTGAACATTTTTAAAGGTTTCGGTTATTTAAGTGTTATAAACTTTTTTAGGAATGTTATGACTGACATTAACTTCTTTTTAGGAACATCATAAAATGCAAGCGATTGTTTAGGGGGACAATTGATTGAAAGAATGCCCATCATTAATCTCCTCCGTCCAATTGAAAGACTAGTTATTCTCTTCAAAGAAGATTGTATGCTAACACTTATCAACATATATAAAGAATGCTATTAGAAAAATATAAAAACATAAGCAAACAACAATAACAATAGAACATGATATTTACGTGGAAACCCTATTGCGCATACGTAAAATTGTGGGACAATGGTAGCTTCAATATTTTATCAGTAAAAACTTAGAATGCTTTTTTGTACTACATTGCCAAGGGTTGTTTCCCTTTTATACTATACATATGAGGGTTCCCTAAGGAACCAAAATACACTAGAAGGTTATATAAAAAAATTCTCGTGGGGGGGGGCTTCTCAACACCCTTGGGTAAGGGAGCCAAGCTAACCCCCATAGCGCATACGAATTGTGTGTCACCTAGTCATGTACTCTACAGGAATGATGGAGATAAAGGACTAACTCATGAATTTCAAATTGTATTATTCATGATAGGAAGAGTTACTTTATAAAAATATTATGATTGTTGAGATTCATCTTCCCAAGATGAACGGCCCTAACTGTTCAAATTCCCTATGACACCTATTATTTACATATTTTACAAGATCCTTAGTCATGTAGGATTAGGATTCTAACATTCCCCCCCCTTAATCTTAGGGGGTGTTTGTGAGTCCGAGCATTTTTATGAACTTTTCAAGCTTTTCTCTTCCAAGCGCTTTTGCTCATTCATGGAACAATGTCTCAAATGAATTGTCTTGGCCTCTACATGATGTCAAATCAGATGGTACTTCATGTTGATTTGCTTGGTTCGATCATAGAATCTGGGATTCTTGGCCAACTTGATTACCGAAGTATTATCGATTACTAGGGGAGTGGATTTCTCTTGTTTTTCCTGCAAATCTTCAAGTATTTTCCTAAGCCACACAATCTCCTTTGTTGCTTCTGCAGCAGCCACGTATTTTGCCTTTGGTGTCAAATCTATTGGAACTAACTATTTATGTGATCTCTAGGAGACAACTAATGATCCAAGACTCATGAGGTAGCCTGAAGTAGACATTCTCATCTCTTTGTCGCCGTCAAAGTTTGAATCAGAGTACCCAATAAGTTTTTCATTCATCCACGTTATAATATTTGAGTCCAAAGTATTAAGTCCCCATCAAGTATCTTAGAAACCTTTTAGCAGTAGACCAATGTCCTTCACAAGGTTTTTGCATGAACCTGGAAAGGATCCCAACAAGAAATGAAATATTTGGTTTGGTGGTAGTAAGATAGATAAGGCTTCCCACAAGTTGTTTGTACTTGGTCATATCCTCAAATTCATCACCTTCTTTTGATGTGAGCTTCAAGTTTTGTTCCATTGGAGTAGAGAGAGGGTTGCATTTAGTCATGCCAAATCTGTTCAACAGTTCTCCAAAATACTTCTTATGGGATATGAATATGTACTTAGGATGAATCACTTCAATTCCCCAGTAGTAGTGAACGTGTCCCAAATCTGTCATCTCAAATCTTTTCTTCAATTCTTTCTTTATGGATACAATATAGCTTTAATTGTTCCCCGTCATCAAAAGAGCATCTACATACACCACAAGATATACAACATGTCTTCCAACTTTCTTTACAAACAATGATGCGTCATCAAGATTAAAATGTTTGAAATTTAACTTCAGAATATGCTCAATTAGTTTTCATACCATGCACAATGTGCTTGTTTCAGGCCATACAATGACTTGATGAGTTTGAATACCTTTTGTTCTGGCCCTTTCACAAGAAAGCCTTGTGGATGAGACATGAAGGCATTGTATTTGAGGTCTCCATTCAAGAAAACATTCTTCACGCCCATCTGATGAACTTTCCACCCATTACGTGTAGCCAAAGACAATAGAGTGCGGGTGGTAGCCCATTTTGTTGTGGGGGAGAAATTCTCCTCGTAGTCAATGTCCTCCTTCTATGCATAACCTTTTTCCACAAGCCTTTCCCTGTGCTTGTCAAGTGAGACATCTTATATGTACTTGTTCTTGTAGACACACTTGCAGCCAATCGATTTGGTTCCAAATGGAGGGTCCACCAACTTCCAAGTCCCATTCTTAAAGAGAGCATCATACTCATTATGTATGGCTTATTTCCACTCATCACGAGCTACAACTTCTTCAGAAGTTGGTTCAAGGTTAGCAGATAAATTTAATTCACAATCATATGAAACATCCATATCTTCTACATCACCTGAGTTTGAATTATATGCATCTCCTCCATCTTCTTGTATGGCAAAACTTCTTGTTCATGTCTTTCCAACTTCATCACGATGGAAACTTTCAAGTTTCTTTGTGACCCATTTCAAAACTGTCTGTGAAGATTCGGGTCGATCAGTTGGTGGTGATTCATCCTCTTCAAGACTTAATCTTCCAATCCTATCGATTGCAACATCCAGTTGAACCTCTTGTTCCGGTGAAGTGGCAGGAACTTCTTCATGAGGAGGATATGGTGTTGCAAAAGGATATTCCAAAGATTGATCCAAGATAAGGAGCCCCCCTTCAATATGTTGAATCTCATTTTCAACTTCATAAAAGGTCTTTGCGTGGGAAATTTTTTTCTAGACGATCAAGTTGCCTCCCAATATACTCATCATTTTCGTTCATTTCAATAAAAATGACATCTCTAGAAAGAATAAGCTTTTTTTTTACCTATCGTAAAGGCGATATGCCTTGGTGGTGTTTTAGTACACCAAGAAAATTCATTTTCGAATCCATGCATCGAGCTTGTTTCTTTATTCCTTTGGTATCAAGGCATGACAGGTGGAACAAAATACCCTAAGATGCCTCACCGAAGGAATGTGGCGATACCACATTTCATGTGGAGTTTTGTTTCCAAGAGCATGAGTTGGAATTCAATTTATCAAATAGACTACATATAAAGTTGCATCACCCCAAAACATTAATTTGGCATTCATGAAAAATAGCCTGGAGCGTACCATATTCAAGATGTTCTGTTCATTCTTTCTGCCACATCATTATGTTGAGGATTGTATGGAACTATAGTTTGATGCCTAAACCCATGTTGATGAATATAGTTTTCAAAATCATTAGAAGTGTTTTGTTTTCCATTATTAGTGCAAAGTGTGCCAATATGAGATTGTGCTTCATTTTCAATCCATATATGAAAAAATTTGAACGTTCAAATGCTTCATATTTTTTCTTTAATAAATATACCCAACACATTATGGTGTAGTCATTAACAAAGGTCATGAGGTATTTATTATCATTGGTAGAAGGAACATGCATGGGGCCACACAAGTCAAAGTGTATCAACTCTACTTTCTACATGCTATGAATTTGGACTCATGAAATGGTTGCTTCCTATGTTTTCCAGGAATACAAGCATCACAATGTTTCAACTTCTTTGGAATGGTGGGAAAACCAGAAACACCATTATTTTTCAACAAACAGAGACTATTATAGTTGATGTTTCCATATCTTGCATGGCATAAGAGACTGGAAGACAATGTACCTTCTTCATGCTGAAAGAGGTAGGAAAAATTATGAATTCTTATAGATGATCCTTTCAACTTCAATAACTTTCCATATTCATATCCAACCATTATCACATGGTTGTCAAAGGAATTCATTATCTCTACAATTCCATCGAACATGTGGATGGAATGGCCTTGCTTTCGAATGTGCACCAAATACAACAAGCTTCTCTGCAACTCTAGAAAATATAGAACATTATGCAGCAAAAAGTCAGGGAATCCAGTTAGTTTGAGCCTGATGGAACCATTTGCATTTGGTTTGAGGTTGTATGTGGGCTGTACTTATCTACAAAATACACTATGCCATCTATATTGTCATCCAAATCTTCAAAACATTCTTTTATAAAGGTCATGTAGGATGTTGCACTGGTGTCTAGCAGCCAAGAATCTTTTCAATATGTAACTAAAGTGGCTTCATTTATTCCAACATTACAGTGTGCAACAATAAAATGAGCATATTCAGGAGCTTCACCTTTGTCTTATTTCTTCTGATTATGCCTCTCTTTGATTGTCTCCCATGGAGACCAACAGTGATCTACATCATGTTCATTCTTCCCACGATGTCCACAATGCAAATCCGGTCTCTTGTTTGTATTGTTGCTACCCCCCTTCCTATGAAATTATTTCTTCCATGTCCTCTTTTGTTGTTCTCTTCCTTATAAGATTCTTTTGACTAGTTCTTTCCTTTTGGGGCAAGGAACAAGGTATTTCAAGTGGGTTGGAGGGTCTTCTTTCCAAAATCTTTTTCTATGTCTACAATCTTACCCACCAGAGAGTTGAAGGTGAGCTCATTCAATTTGTCACTAGCTTGAATAAATTCAAAGTAGTGTGAATAAGTGGAGTAGAGGAACTTGACGAAGGCACTGAGAGGAAGGTCTGGTTTCACACCAGTGGCTTTGAGATAATGCATGATTGCTCTGATATCAGATGCAACAATCATAGGATCATTGTCTTTCACTTCTAAATTGAACAACTTTAACATCAACTAAATTAGTTGTAGTTCAAAATGTAAGCCATATAGATCTTTTAATATTTTTAAGGCATCAAAACAAGATGTTGCAGGTAATATATGTTGACTCGCCTCTTCACTTATTGTTGCAGTAATCAATGCCAATGCCTTCTTGTCTTTGGTCTTCCACACAACAAGTTCTTTCTGTGTTTCTGGTGGCTTTGGGTCACTAGTCATGGGGCCATATGTTGTTTCAAGGGTCACTCCTTCACATATGCCATCCCACAAGTCATTATAGATGAACGTGGACTTGATGTTCCTCATCCACTCTGAATAGGTGTCTTTACTAGTGAGCACTGCTCCAACTAGGGAAGCCAATGAGTACATCTTCTATAATATAACAATATTTGGGAAAAATAGGTGCAGTTCTAAGTCTCTCCCACCTTTTGACAATCCAGAACAACAATGATAAAATGTATTGATCAATAACAGACAATTATCATAAATTTCTACAAAGTATAGGTACCAATGCCCTTCGTAATACAAGATGCAGTTCTAGTCCAATCTTTGCAATTGTTTTACAATCTACAAGCCCTTCTAAAAGATGTTATATCCATGGAGACTGTTTGCAAGCTACATTATAGTCAGACAATATAAAAGCAAAATATGGCGTGTCTAATCAAATATAAGAAATACAATGGATAATTGACGAACACTTCACTCAACGCCATGCATAGGTCTCGATCTCCACTAAGCTCCACGCAACAATAGTTGACAGGTGTATGCAATGGGATAACCATTGTTGGCGGCTATAGTTCTCCAACGTTCACGCAACTCTCGGTAGCTCCAGCTCTCACGTTCTATGGTTCTCATGTCTCCATGGCCACGCAGTGACGTAGCTTCAGTCCTCGACGGAAAATGGAATTAGGTGCATTTAGTAGAGAGTATGCGATGGGTATAATATATCCCGCGAACTTGAGTATGGTTCAGTCTCACCCATAGGATATTGGTGTGCAAGGCTTGGCTTTGAATGCTTCGACATGGTGATAATGTGGAGTAACAACGGGACTGAGGGAGAGAGTGCACAAGCTAAGAGGGCTTGACGCAATGGATGTTGGTGGAGAGGGCTTAATGCAGTGGAGAGGTGGATATTTGTATCAATTCACGGCCGTAGATAGCCATGCGAATAAAAAATAGGGTTTTTAGAGAGGTTGGCTATGCACAAGTCTGAGAAGGTAGAGAATATGCTAGGGAGCAGATTGGGCCAGCAAAACACCAGAAGAAACTGCCCTAAGCAGGAAAGACTGGCAGATAGACAAGTAGTAGTTATGGCAGAACTTTGCCAGGCTCTTATACCACTAATGAAGACAAAGGAATAACTCGTGAATTTCAAACTGTATTATTCACGAGAGGAAGAGTTACTTTATTCAAAGATTATGATTGTTGAGATTCATCTTCCCCAAGATTAACACTCCTAACTCTTCATATTCTCTATGACACCTATTGTTTACATATTTTACAAGATCCTTAAATCTCGTAGGATTAGGATTCTAATAAGGAAGAATATTAGAGATATGAATATTGACTTTTCCTCTTAACATTTTGCCATTTGAATTTGATATACAGGAAGTTCCTTGTCTCTGTTTTGAACCCGTGTACCATTTCCCAATGATGCTTTCAGCGCATTTTCAGCAAGCTCAGAGAAATTTTGCACCATTCAAACTTATTTATTTTGACCAGCTTTGTAAGCTCATATCTATAATATTACCATTTTTCTTATGAAAATGGTAATTAATATCAATATGTTTCATGTGATCATAAAATGTTGGATTATTCACCGAGTGGATGGCACTTTGATTGTCACAATTAAAAGAATCATTCCCCTATATTATCTTAAAGTCACCCATCAATCACTCTATCCATATTGCCTATTTACTGGCCTCAATTGTTGCCACATATTTTGCTTCAATGGTTGATAAGGATACCATTAGCTGCAACTTAAATGTTCAACTTATAGCTCCACCAACAAGAGTGAAAGTATATCATGTAGTAGACTTTCGTTCATCTTTGTCCCCACCAAAATCAAAATCTACAAAGCCTTTAATTTCTAAATCTATCAATCTGTAGCAAATAGAAACATTTGAAGAGCCCCTTAAATATCTAAGTATTCACTTCACAACATTCCAATTCTCCTTTCCAGGATTCACCATGAACTAGCTAACAACTCCCATTGCTTGAGGAATATTCGTTATGGTGCTCGCCATGGAAAACATGAGGCTCCGTACTGCTGATGAATATGATACATGAGACATGATTGTATTCTCTGCTTCTACGCTAGGAAATTGTTCGGAAGACAACTTGAAGTGTGCAAGAAGTGGGGTGCTAACTGGTTTTTCATTACACATATTGAAGCACTGTAGAATCTTTTCTATATATTAATTTTTACTTGCCCAAATATTCCTACATGTTATGTCCCTATGTATCTTCATCCCTAGAATTTTATTTGTTGCTTCTAAATCCTTCATTTCAAATGTCCTAGCCAACTAAGCCTTAGGATCAATGATTGTCCTCATGTCAAGGCCTGCAACCAGCATATCATGATTCATCAACATATAATAGTAAGAAAATAAAATTTCCATCATCAAACCTCTTATCATTGGTTGTAGAGCCTGATTATCTTCCTGATTCAGATATCTTGTTGTTCAATCGTGTTTGTACCCCAATTGTATATGATGTGCATGTGGACTATACATTTGTCCAAGTGGGGGGCTTATCCCCCTCGTGGGGGGCCATCCCCCCTGGTTGGGGGGTCTGGGAGCGCGCGGGTTCCTAGTGGGGGTTCAGTGGCAGCACCCCCGAGAAAGGGGGTTGGAGAGCAAAGCCCCCGAAAGAAAAAATTTGGGTTATTTTTGGGCCAATGGTTTACGGGCCCATGGTATTGGGTAGCCCGTGGTATTTTCCCATAGTAATCCCCCTTTAAAAGGAAGGTATTGTAATACGGTTGAGTATTGTATTGTAGGATTGTGAAAAAGATCTTTGCGATTGTGTGAGAGAGACTGTGAGAGAGTGAAGAGGAAATTGCAGTGGATGTGTTGCAGGTTGTATCCCTTCATTTGTTGGATGCTATAATAAAAGGAATGGCGATTTATCCGTGGACGTAGCCCATATTGGGTGAACCATGTATATTAGTGTATCTCCTGTATCGTGTTAATGTGTTTTATTTCTGCATCTTCTTTTATGCTATTGTTCTACAATCATATTTTTCTAACACTTATAATATGCACAATGGTCAAATTCACTTCTACTGAAATCTTGGCTCTTCATGAAGGTGTCAAATTTTGTGTACCACCCTCGGTGCATGTTTCACTCCATACAAAGATTCCTTGAGTCTGCAAACCAAATTCTCTTTGCCTCTTTCTTTATAGCTATCAAGATGATCCATATAAACCTCTTCCTTGAAATCACCATGCAAGAAAGCAAGTTTACATGAAGTTGCTCTGAATTTAAACCATGTGCTACTACAAGTGCAAGTAAAACTCTTACAGTAGTTAGCTTCACAACTGGAGAGAAGATTTCATTAAATTCTATACTTGACTTATGCACATAACATTTTTCCACCAAGTGAGCTTTATAACAATCCAACAAATCATTATTGTTCTTCCTTACATTATATACCCACTTATTTCCAACAATCTTTCTTCTTCTTGGGAGATCCACAAGTTCCCATGTTTTAGTCTTGTGTAGTACTTTCATTTCTTTGTCCATGGATTTACTCCATTTATCTGCACTCTCAGATTCTCTAGCTTCCTGAAATGAACTGGGCTCACAATCATCATTTAACAAAGCAAAATAAGACTAAAAATCAAGAGAATACCTTTCTAAACGCCTCTTGGTACATGTAGATCTTCTAAGTTGTAGCTATTGAATTTGTTGCTCTTCATGTTGATCAAAAGATTCATTTACATCTTCATATTCACTCATTTCTACTTCAATAGGTACAATCTTAGGTATTTATTGTACCTCCTTCCTTTGCATGGATTTTTCAATAAAGATAACATCCCCACTACCAAGTACCTTGTGGTCAGTAGGATCCCATAGTCGATACCCCTTTACTATAGTAACATAATTAAGAAAAAACACATTTTCTTGACTTTGGGTCCAACTTGGACCTCTTTTATTTACGCACATGGGAAAATGCATCACAACTAAATACATACACGCATAATAATAAACTAGCTTACCACACAAAACCTCCTCTTGAATCCGTCCATCCAACATAATTGTAGATGGTCTATTAAATAGATAAGTAGTTGCATTAACAACCTCTGCCCATAATCCATTATCCAACCCATATGTTTTTAGCATGATTCTTGTACATTCCATCTTTGTGTAATTCATCCACTCAGCCACACCATTTTTCTCTATAGTATATGGAGTAGCATTCTGGTGCTTAATTCCTTCTTGTGTACAAAATTTATCAAAGCAATATTTTCCCCCATTATTAGAACCGAGACATAAAAAAAAGTTGCCCAAACTTTTCTATACTTGTGTCATGAACTCTTTAAATTTGTCAAAGACTTTTGACTTATTTTTCAGAAAATACACTCACACTCTTCTAGAAAAATCATTTATAAAATGTTATAAAATGTCTACCACCAATTATAGACAAAGTGCAGATAAGTCCAAATATATTAGAATGAATAAGTTGCAAAAGATCAGAACTTTTACCAGATTTTGTAGTAAACCGAACTCTCTTATATTTACCAAAAATACAATGCTCACACGATTTTAAATTACAGGACTTAATCCCATGAAGCATACCTTGATCATGTAGAATTTTAAAACCTTTTTCACTCCTATGTCCAAGTCATTGATGCCATAACACCACTGCATCTAGAACATTCCTTGAGTTTGTTGTTGTTGCATGATTGGACACTGTATCATCGTCCAAATGATACAGGGTCCCATAAGATTCTCCTTTTGCTACTGTTGGGTCTTCTTTGGTAATATTGGAATGATTATACCAAAGGTATTATATTACCCCGATTTATCCATCATCTCGATTGAGAGAAAATTATTTTGTAGATCTGGTACATGCGGTACATCACATAGCTTCCTTTCTTTGGTATCATCTAACATGATCCCAATTTCTAAAGGATGAGCATCACCCAAGTAGACTATCCCACCATTATAGGGCCAATACTTGACAAGCTAATCCATATGTGGATACATGTGGAAAGATGCACTCAAGTCCAAAACCCAAGCATTCAAAAAAGATCTATTGTTACCGAGACAAAAAACCTCACATGTTGTTATTTCTTCTAAATATATTATGTTAGCCTCAATTGATGGTTTATTTGGATTTTCATATTACTTATCCTTCTTCATATGCCAATAGTCCTTCCTTGAGTGCCCTTATTTCCCACGATTGAAATATTCCCCTTTCAGCTTGCATTCTCTACACTAAGATCTCAATTGTGATCTACCTTGTTGACCAATTTCACTGAATTGACCTCTCATAGATAGGACCTCGTTGGTAGGAGGGTTCTAGAGATGATTTTTTTCCTTGACTCTTCTCCCAACAAAGAAACTACCACATCATCAAATTGTAGATTTTATGATGATGAGTTGGTGATGGTCATCGCAACATCATCCCAGGTATCCGAGAGGGAACATAGTAAATTTATCACTCTATCCTCATCCTCCACCTTTACACCAATCGAGACCAGTTTACTAATTAGGGTATTAAACTAGTTCAGATGATCTACCACAGATGGATCGTCCTTCATCCTTATATGATAAAGTTGTTTTTTCAGGAAAACCTTATTTGTTGCCGATTTAGTCTCATATAGGTTCCCAAGTTTCTCCTAAAGGGATTATGTGGTCTTTTCTTCAACAACATCAAACAAGACAACGACTGCTAGGGAAATACAAATTGTAGAAATCGCCTTCCTATCTAGCTTTATCCGCTCCTCATCTGTCATGTCTCTTAGTTTTTTCACAACCCTTTTCAGGGCTAGGGCTTGGTCATTTTGAACCAACATATCCTCCACCTTCATGTTCCATAGGGATAAAGTATTGCAATCAAACTTCTCAATATTGAACTTGGTTAAACCTCATGTCATTATTGTAGCCCGCACTTGAAAAAACCACATGCCTACGATTTTTCTAGGCTTTGATGCCAGATGTTAGAAAAATATAAAAACAGAAGCAAACAACAATAACAATAGAACACGATATTTACATGGAAACCCTGTTGTGCGTATAATAAACGATAAATTGTTTTACGTAGCCATAGCGAATGAGTAAAAAGAAACGAATCACTATGGGTGATCCCATCATGGGAAATTCGTGGTTAATTCAAATGATTAAATGGAGAAAGCTATATGAATTGAATCATAAGTAGACCCAGAAAATTTAAATTAACTTATAACATGAAGAAGGTGAAGACACTTCATATAGAATTTGAGAACGACAATTTAATGTGTTGCAAAGGACAACTACATAATGCAATCAGAGAGAACATGACATCGGATGGTGGATGCTAAAGATGCTTGTTGCAGGGTTGTGCCCTACAAGGTTTCTAGTGATGATTGGAGCAAGTTGGATATCGCATGGATGGATGATGTATGCAAGAATAAAACCATATAATATGAATGCCCTACCTCAAACCGTCTGGTCAAATGTAGTCTACCAAGCTTTATTCTTACTTGGGAAAGAATTCATAGTTTGCTTACAAGTAACAAAAGGTGGTAATATGATATATTGAGCAATTACATTTCTCGTTCCAATGATATAGGCTTAACACATGTAAGTTGGACAAGAAGTCGTAGACCATCAACTAATCCTCCAATGATCGCAACCCATAAGGTAACATGAGGGGATAGGCACCCAACCCAACTATGTCCCCCCTCCCTTTTTTTCTTTTCATCGTTTACATTCATCTCTCGACCCATCGGGGAGTGAAATAGAACATGAAACCGTAAGCTACCAAGTAGTGGGAGGAAAAATAGATCTGTGATCACGTGTATTTAAAAATTATATTATGCAAAGGAGAGTTTGTTGAAGGTTTAGTTATGGCAGATTTGGTTTTAGAATAATCCATCTAACGTGCTTTCCCCTTGATTCAGGAATAGCGACATGAACTAAATGCCATATCCAAGCATTCTCGATTTAAATTTTTTTGGTCCCTAGGTATGGGTGGGACCAGGCATCTCACCTTGCCAGGCCAAAAAGAACAGCAAGTGGCCAGAGCCAACACACACATATAATGGACCTTGGACTTTAATCGAAGCCATCCTTCTTGCCTAGTTTCAAGTGTCGCTTTCATTTGTTTAACCACCTGTTTGTCCTCGAGTAGTATTGTACTGAAAAAATACTAGGCAAGGCATGACAGAGCTCAAACTTTAACGTTAGAGCTAAATCAAGTAAAATTGATGTATATTACTTGCTTCTCGAATATGTCTCTTACTCAAAGGTTCATGAGCCATGCTTTAAACATATAATGTCATTTGGGAGGAATTTTGCAAAGTGAAGCAGTGCTTTAAAAATATGAATGGATGTGATTAGCAGCTGGAAACAAATTTAGAATACCAGAGGTTTCTGCAAGACAAGTCTCTGGTGTTCAATGGAAGAAAAACGTACTGAGATTTAATTAAAGGAATTCAACAATTGTACAAACAGTAAAAATCTCATGAATGTATACTAAATATGGCAGCATGACACATATATGAGAAAAAGTAAATGAAAACTTCAACACAATTGTTCACATATGGATCTGGAAACTGGACTTGAGGTCAAATTAAATTTAAATCTCTGCAACAATATCACACTCAACCCTATATGTATTAACAACACACATAGGACAAAATATTGCTCAATTTGTTTCATCTCTTGAAATATTCACATGGACAGGAGTGGAAATGGAATACATGTAGAAAAACAAATTACAAAGGAATAACTCTCTGCAACAACTCTGCAATCTTAATCTCACGAAATCATATTACATGCAAAGAAGGGCTCACCGACTCAACAGTCCTAGAGTATCTCTCAAAATTGCCAACCCTTTACAAATGAATTCGAGTTACATTATATAGACTTTTGGAGTAACCGAATTCAATTTGACTCTAATTGATTTGTAACAAACTTTTAGCTTGTTACTTTTTACATTTTACTTTTAACAGTCTTTGACTTCTAACTTTTCTTCTTAGTTGCGCCTTTCTTCTTGCCTTTGTTTGGTGAGGTTTGTCCCCTCATGTATTGAGGTTGTACATCTGGATGAATTGGGGTATACCTGCTCGATTCATCATTTGGTGCATCATTTGCACGTTTATTTTTCCTCCAGGTGGCATAAAGGCCAAAGGGGTTGGATGACCTGGCGCTTGTGGAAATTATTGACCAATGAACTGACTTGGAATCTGTGAACCTATGGACCACTTGGTTGTCCCTACGCAAAAATGGAAGTCTTCCCTGTTCTCTGACTTTGAGGTGGTAGTGCTATCTTATGATATTTGACTACCAACTGCCAATCTTTTCCCATAAGAATACGATGTGCCTTTAAAGCTTCTAGTGTTATTTTAGCTTGTGAATGCTCCTAATATGAAAATGGCTCCAACACTTTGAATAAGCTTCTCAATTCGATCCAAATTTTAAATTCAGGCCTTGACCTATCAACCATTTGGTCTCCACTTATTACTCCTTCTAATATAATAGCCCGAGGAACTTCATTTCTTTTATGAGTCAATCTTGTCTGGTACTCTTCCTTGGATTAAAAATCTCCATTTCCATAGCAAAGAGGTGGTAGTCCCAATTTCATGACCCCACTGAACATGCTTTTGAAAGCAGAGATATCATCTGCCAAATAATCACTATTATTTTGTGTCCTTTTCAACAGGGTTTTCTTTAACACCATCCATATGGATATTTTAAAGATCTGGGTTCTATTTGCAAGTTGCATATCTTATAGTTGCTTCCTACTCATGCTGTTCAAATAATCAATAGTTTCACATGCCTGCTTTGGCATTTCCCCTAGTATTGTTGCTACATGCTTGGCTCCCTCCTGGAATGATTTGTAGGTATCCATATCATCTTGAAATGGTTCAAAAAATCCCCATTTGCTCAGGACTAAGTGGAATATCTTGTCCCACAAAGTCTTATTTGTCAGCCCGATTAATGACTCTCTTTCAGTGTCTATAATTATCTAGGTAATCTGGATTTTAAGCTCAAGGATTTCCCTTTCTAAGTATAAAATATCATCTTCTTTCTTATTAACATCACCTTCAAGCTCAACAATCCTTTCATTCTTTTGGGTGATCTCATCTTCCAACTCTTTAATTATGTTGTCTTTGTCCTCCTCTATTTGAGTTGGTTTCTGATCTACACTGTCTTCTTTTTTTAGGTACACATCAATCTCCTCTTTTTCTTATGGATGCTTCTCAAGCTCCTTGGCACTATGCTCCATCCCTGAAGTAAGTTGTCCTTCTCTTTGTGTCTCTGGGGCTAATGTATGAACATGAGGAGTAGAGTTGATAGTTGCGCTTTGCAATTTGAGAGATGAGATTTGTACTAGTAAATCATTTATCTTCTTCTCCCTTTTTTCTACTATATTCTTATATTGGTCCATGCATGCATATATTTACTCCTTTTCTTTCTCAACTTGTTTTAAGCTCTGTAGTTTGAACTAGATGGGCAGTAGGTATCTTCAACTGCTTCTTCAAGTTGGCTATATCATTGTCCTTTTGAGATCTCAAAGACCTAATCTAGGATATATATGATGGATTTGACCCAAAGCTATGATTTTTCCCCAAGCTCCTTTATAGTGACCTGTTTGGTTCTTGTGGTCCATTTTTCGGTCTTCCACAACTCTTCAAAATTACTCAAGGAAACCCTTAACTTCCTTTATGTTTTAGTTGATTTCATTACCTCTACACATATCATATCACTTGCATGCTTAAAGAAATCCATTTTATCCAAGCTTCCAAATTGACTGAAATATTTTGTATGCTCTTATGCTTTCCAGTGGCTAAAATTAGTAGGTATGGGCACTTTAGGCTCAACCAAAAAATATTTGAAAGTATTCACTATGTGATCTGCTACTGTAATGAGCCTCTTTTCATGACTTGGTATTTGTAGCATGGCCTCATTAACTGCTCGCATACCCATCTTCCTTATGCATTTATATACTATTCGCAGATCAGTCTGAGTTAGTATAGGTCCTGTTGTAGTTGATGATTTTAAACCTTGAGGCATTGTGAATTCTAAAGATGAATATTGGGTAAACCAAGTGGGTGGTCCTCCTGGATTTGATGACTATGGAATTATCTCTACTATCTCTTTTGGGACTTCTTCTTTTGTATCTTTCTCAACCAAATCTTGATTTACCTCTTGAGCCTCTATCCCGAATTTCTTAGGTTGAGGACCTTGCTCAAGTTGATCTATATCCATTTCTGCGCCTACTTCTTCTGCCCCTCTTTTCTAGCCAGATAGTTGCTCTGATGCAACCTGTTCTTTTAAGTCTCTCTAGACCTCTTGATCTTCTTCCCGGCTCTCTTTATTTGCTATGCTGAATTTTTGTTGGTTACCCTTTGGTTAGATATAACCTTATGGGGATCATAGGGTCCTGCTTCAACCTTCTCCAAGCTTAATTGCTTCCATAATTCTTCTATGTACTACAAAGCATTCAAAGCTTTCAACTGAAATGGCCCCACTTCCTTGGGTATATGAAAAGTTCTATGCTACCTGAAATGTCTGAAATGAAGCTCATATGATAAAAACCTCTGCCAAATGTATTCCATTTCCAACATTCTCATTGTAAGGAAGGTGGAGAGCTTGTAAGGTTCTCCCTCAAAGACATATATTATAATCAGTGTGTGGTCTATGAATAAGAACCAATCTCCTACTCTGGTACCAGGGCTTAATTGCAATAAATATTTACCTTCTTTCAACATTCTGGGAGGGTAAATACCATATATCAACATGTATGCTACCTACATTACCCTGCCAATGAAATCTATAAAATTTGAATTATCAGGCCTCCTTAGGAAGAGGTTGTTCCACTCATAGGCTGGGAGTTGATTTCCATCCTCATTTGTCATCTTCAGGCCTATAATTTCAAAATGTTGATAGTTCTGATGGATGAATAGGAAAAAAAAACGTGTTGTGTATCTAAACATATATAGGGTGGTGAATTCCTCTAACTATTCATTCATGGCCTGGGATATGAAGTTGCAAGTATCCCATTTAGGGAAACCATTAGGTGCAGGGTTCAAATGGATTATAAAACCCAACAAGGTATCATTAACTTCTTTGTTATCTTTGTACCCAAAAATGGTACACACTGAGGGAGATGGCCTTCTTAGATTTTTTAGAGAAAACGACAGTACTATATGGAGGAGAAGACTGTGCAATAACCATTCCTGGATCCAAATGTTTTGATAGAACAAGGGCTTTGTCTGATGGCTTCAAAGTCTAATAGGAAAGGGCCACCTTTTTTCATCCATGGCTTGTACGTCTACAAAGTCTAGGATGCAGAAAATCTTATGTAGGGTGCCAACTTCAATGCTGCATAAAATTATAGAAAGATCGGAGGACAAAACTACTTTTTTACTAGGTGAGTATTGGGAAGAGCACTAGCTGAAAAATTCAGGTAAATAGACTATACAAACAAACAGGGATTGGGTTAGGTTGGACTCCCACAATTGACAGGGATCTTGATCTGCAATTGATAGGGTTAGGGATTCTCTAATGGTTGCACTCATCTCTGAGTTGACTACTATTGTGTCAAAGACATTTGCATGGTGATCATACACACTATTGTTTCCTGAGAATATGGGTTTAGGGAGTGTGCTTTTATATTTCTAAGGCATAGCGACTGAGATAGTCTGACTAGTAGGGGTAAAATCCCTTTTTATTGGTCGATTTAGGGTAAATTTAGTATTTTCACACACATAAAACAATTAGAGGATTACTATTGGAAACAATGGAATACTCGTGATTACTAGCCTGGAGGCACATTGTAGTTTTGGATTGGAGTCGATTTGTCAAGTGCACAGGAGATTTGGGTAATGAGAGCTCTACTTCAAATGGCCACATAATGCTTTTCAAAATGATTATTTTCCCTAATTAATGATTAACTGGTTGAATTTGGACAAATGGCAGGATTTCATTTGCATTGGGTGGATGACGACATGGGCCACCGGACTGGTGTACTTGGGCGACGGGTTGACGTGGCTGCCAACTGCCCATACTAATTTATGACCTTTGCGCAGAAACCACCACAGTTTCCCAAGGTGGTAACAATCAGGGTGCTCGACGGTATTTGAAAATTTTCTCAAGGGGTCAGGACCAATAATAACTTAACACCTGTCCCAGGCGGTTTTGAGGACAACGCGTGCTCGGGAACAAATTAATCTTGTGCACTTTACAGATGCGATGTCAATGTGAGCCGTCGATCTTATGCTTTCACTTTTTTATGAGCACTCTGTCGGATTAGCTTAATGTTTTTTCATCTTTCTTGGGCATTACTGATCTCAGTGGTTGATTTGATTTCGGATACAACGACGGTCCACTCATACCTTTAGCGCCCGATCTTTTTATCCTTTGGTCACCCACCCATGGTATTCTACTATGCTCGCTTGATACTCCTTCTATCTTAGCAATAATGATTATTTATTCACTTGTGGCGATTCTCCAGGGATAAGGACCCTTATAAAAGCTTAGAAAAATATCAGTACTAACACCGCCCTTGGTGTTGCCATAGAGCAATGACAACTTCAATCTTTTATTATTACTTGGCCAAAATTTACAATGCTTTCTCATACTACAATGGCGGGGTCATTTCCATTTTATATTAGATATATGAGAGTTCTAGAAGCAATCTAAATACTCTTGAAGGTTCTAGAAAAATATTCTTGGGGGCTCCGCTCCCTCCCCTGACCCCTCAATGCCTACAAATCACATGTGGGCCTAGTCGTGTACTCTATAAGAAGATCAAAGATCTTGATATTGACTTCACCTCCTAACAAATACCTACCAATCACCCTTTCATTTCATCGAAGCCCTCAACAGACCTTGGGCCATGGGGCCCAAGGACTCTCTAATTTTTTTAGAGCCTCATTGATTGTATCATACTATTCTTTGTAAATTAAGCTTTTGATGTGATCAATGTTATTAGAGGATTCAAGTTATTTGATTGGTTTGCTTGAATAACCCTATTACTTGAAGTATGCATGAATGTAAGGAGTGTCTTTATGAATGAAAAATTGATGGTATTATCTATGATGTTGATGTCTTCTCTTGAAGGAATTTGACTCACTAACTACTTGTGTTGATGATGAATGAACTCTCAGATCATCTTAGTCTATTTTATAGCTCATTGTGGACATTGTTTGCTCTTTGGGTCTTATTACTTCATTGATCTCTTTTGATTAAGGATTCAGATAATCCATGTTCACTGCTTCATATCATCCTACTTTTTTCGTAAGTTAGTTCAGTAGTTGGATAATTTTTTGTCTCCAAGGATTTAAGAGATCTCTTGTTTGGCTAAGCATCACTTTGAATTCTTCAATTGTTTTCTTTAGTGTTATTAATATGCCTCCTTTATAAACTTGTTTTGGTTATGAGCAAGTTGTGTGAAGTTTTAAATGCATTGATATTTATTACTTGCTCCTTTTAGTTTGGGTGCATGTTTCCTAAAGTGGTTATCTTTTATTGGAAGATTCAAAAGGCCAACATGTGTTCACTTATTCAATCTTTGTCTATTTCATGAAAATTGCCTTTGATGATTGAATGGTCAATGATTGCCTTGCTCCTTTCCTTGAATCATTGTCGATTATCTAATATTGAATGATGATGAGATGTAGAAGACTATTACAAGTGATCAATGTTTTGTATCTATACTCACTCTCAAAGCTAAATAATGATTGTGCATCTCACCTTAAATGCACTTTTAATAAAACTTACCCAATCATTGATTGCACGTGTTTTCATCATCGATGTCTTGAATTGCACTTGAATGCTTATGATAGGATGCCTACTTGATTTGTTCTCTGAGCTTAGTTGAATGACTAACATGGTTTGATAATTTGATTTTACTTCCATTGCTCTTTGCCTTGCTTGCAAAATCCTCTTACTTGCAAAGACCTCATTGAATTGCCTTTCTTTACTTGGATAGTTTGATTTTGGTGTTTTCCTTTCCTCATTATGGATGATACATTAATGGTTCTTTCATTGGTATACCAATTGTATGCATGTAGTATTAAAATTATACATACTTAAGACTCAAATGCATTAGGGGAAATTTTAAGGATCCATAATTTTCTTAAAGTGTAAAAACCTTGATGAATCTTACTAATTCTTAAATTTGCAACCATAAAAATTTTGGCGTTTCTTTGTAAAAATATTCAAATTTCTAAGGACTTTATTTATTTTTTGGACAATTTTGGCGATTTTTAGAGTAAAAAAGAATTACCCCATGAAGTTTGGGCGAATCATCTTTGAAAAAAGGGAAAATTAGCAACTTTTTTTTAAGAAATAAAGGTCCAAAAATAGCCCATGGGATAAATTTCGCCCCTAAATTTTTCCCTGAAATGCATAGTAATCAAATCATATATAAAGTTGCATTGTTATCAAGGCCCCTTTATCAACTACAATACATGATTAGTTATTAATCCCTCTATTGATGTGGACTTCATCACAAATGGTTGGTGTAACTACCATTAGATCAAGATGATTACTACTCGTGTGAGTATAAAATTTAGATTGCATTATTACATTTATCATCATATTTCATTGATATTGCTTATGGGATGTTATGAGTTAATGCTTAATCAATGCATTAACATGCTTGTTACTATGAAACTTGTTCAACAACAACAGTTGATGGAGTAGGTTGACGAGCATGGCATAAGTTAGAAATAATGAAATTCAGGTGGTGAAAAGGCATAAAAATGGATTTGATTCAATTATCAATAGTTTGCTTGGCTAGTTTGATGATTGTCTGAAGAAGATAACTCACGGCTTTATAAAACCAATAGGGCTCCTCGTAGCATTTGATGCAATAACAAAGGGAATAACAAGCATGGAACAAACATAAACAAGGAGATATGAGCAATAAAGAAACATGGTGCCAATTTTGTTTCAACTATCGACTATCCACCATGCTAAATGTAGTGTTTCTTCTTAGAAATAAACCATCTAATTATGCAAAGTAGACATGGAAGCAAATGGTTCAAGCAAGGAAATATACTCTTAAATTTTTAACTCGGGATTTGATTTGTGAATAATTCCTATGACCAATGACAGTCACACATCTCGGTACTTGCATGTGTCCAATAACCTCGCGAACAACGTGTGAACCAATAGATCACCCATATCTAACAACACATTGCCGGTGAGATCATTAATATTTCAAACAACATCCATTCAACACAACAGAACATCCATAAATGAACAAAGGTGAAGTGGACTACTAAGGACTAAATTGAATCTTCGAGATAATAATTGAATGCTTGAATGAGAACAAAGGAATCTGATACCTGTGCAGAGGATCCAACTCATAGAACCTAATATCCAATGAATTTAAATACTAGTTATAATAATCAACATAAGCATAGATAAGTGCACTTTACTATGGGAAGCCTTCAATGAAGCAAGTAATCCCCAAAGACATGGAGATGAATCCAATTGATGATGATCACTTCTTGAGCAACGAATTACTTTTTAGATCCTTTGGCAACATTTTAATTTGATGAAAATCTTGTTTTAGCATTAATTTTCTCATTCTGATACCTGTGCAGAGGATCCAACTCATAGAACCTAATATCCAATGAATTTAAATACTAGTTATAATAATCAACATAAGCATAGATAAGTGCACTTTACTATGGGAAGCCTTCAATGAAGCAAGTAATCCCCAAAGACATGGAGATGAATCCAATTGATGATGATCACTTCTTGAGCAACGAATTACTTTTTAGATCCTTTGGCAACATTTTAATTTGATGAAAATCTTGTTTTAGCATTAATTTTCTCATTGATGATTTTGGCCTCTAGACACTCTGCAGTAGTGGAAAACACACTAGTAAGCTAAAATACACTAAGTGAAGGGTTGCAACAACAAGCTAGCATTGATGCATTTTGTGTTCCAAGGCTAAAAAAAATTAGTGAGACAGTTGCAATGGTGAAGCATGATGGTATGAGATGTGTTCTATCTTCTAGAGCTTAGACAAAAACTATCGAGAGTTGAAACACAATAAGAGACAAAACTCATGGAAAAGGGAGTTGTGGTTGCATCTTGGGGAGCTGAGTGATGTGTTTTATTTCTCATTGAATCTCCTTTGTATCTCATCGAGAGTTAAAAAGTGTAATGGGAGGAAAATCATATCCATGTGGAGGTTGTAGTAGAACATTTGAAAGGTAGATGATGTGTTTTAACTTAATAGGCAATGTTGAATCCCACAGGAAGAAAAAAATGCGTCAAGTAAAAAAACACTTGTTAGGGAGCTATGGAAGTAACACAAGTATGAAACTAATCTTTAGGAAATTTAGATATGCTTCTCAACTTCCATGTATGGTGGCTATAATAATTTCATTGGCGTATGTTGGTATGCCTCATCCTCTGGGGTCTATCCACAAAATTTCACCCTCGCTAATACCATTGACTTGAGATTAATCCTCGAAATAAATTGTACACACACATACAATAAAATGATTTTTTTCTAAATATTTTCTAAAAATAATATGAAAAATTCAACATATAAAGATATCCTATTTTTTAAACAAGTTTCATAAATTAAAACACATTATATCTTATAATTTTATAATATATTATAAATTAAAATAGCTTGATAAATAGACTAGCTTGAGTGATTGTGAAATATAAATAGTAAATATGAAATATTTTGGTAAAGTCTTGAAAGATAAAAATACTTTATATATATATAATTTGATAGATAGACTAGCTTGAGTGATTGAGAAATATACATAGTAAATATGAAATATTCTGGTAAAGTCTTGAAACATTTAAAAAAAACTTTATATATATATATAACTAGCATAGATCCATCTTAAATCGGGATTTACTAAGCACACAGAGAGGGATCAAATTCATTGATGTGTAATTATTTTTACCCAAATTAATAAGTGACATGGAGTTAAATAGTAAAAATAATTATACCTCAATAAATTGGATCTTCTCGATGCTTGGTAGATCCGGGTTTAAGATGGATCTATGTTGGTAATAAATCAAAATCAACAATAACAAAAAAGTAAGGTACACATAGAATTAAAAATTGGACTCCACGTGCAAATCTTAATATGGAGGAAAGCATCATCATAAAATAATATTCAAATGAGTAATGTGTTTTGATTAATAATAAATTGGAGAAATGATTATATTGAATAGAATAACCTATTTAAATATAACTTTCAATTGATAACTTCCAATGATTTATTAATGAGTCTAATTAATAATAACTCTCAAATAACTTAGTGATGGGTCATTAATATAAATAACTAAATACTTTTAATTATTATTAACAACTCAAATTAAATTTATGAATTTACAAACAAAATAGTTCATAACTTAGTGATAGATTATTAATATAAATAACTAAATACTTTTAATTATTATTAACAACTCACATTAAATTTATGAGTTTATGAACAAAATAACTCGTGTACAAAATATCTTGTATATAGGTACATAACACTCTCCCTACTTTAAGATTTCCATAATAAACACAAAATCTTTAAAATATAACCATTTTCGAAAAAAATGTTTTTCATTAATGATGAAACAAAATACATATGTTACTATGATAAATTTATTCAAGTGCTTTGGCCCACAATCTCTTCTACCTCAATTGATGGTACTTGACAACCCTTATGAACTTGACAACCACCGATGAACTCGACAACCCTTATCGAATGAATTAAACTCAGGTCAATGGCAAGATAGTGTGGTACTTCAACCATTTGAGCTACTTTTTAGGACTTAGGATGGTAAGACACTTATTTAAATTTTGGAAAATTAGTTATTAAGATATAGAGATTAGAGATTATATTCATGAAATAGTGAGAGATTTATTTAAATTTTGGAAACTTAATTATTGAACGAGAATTTAAAAAGTAAGATATGATTACATCAGATCTAAATGATAGTTAATGTGGCTATATTGAGAGTAATGTTGAGAAGAGGATGGACCCCTATAACACGAGAAATGATGGATTTAACATGGATGGACATTTTTATTAGGTTTTTTTCTCCTCATTGTAAGTTAATATAAAATCATTTTCAATTTGTTTAAATATTGTTAGGTTTATGAATGTGACTCACTACTTTGCATCATTCACTAAATCCTACCAGATTGATTTTATATTTGGTTTTGAATGATTAGTTCCATGCTTTTGATACACTTTCCAAAGAAACAACAATATACAATGAAACCATTGACTTAGTTTTTTTGTTTGTTTAATGGTATGCTAGGCTCATCAATGTCAAGCCTTTCCACTAAGTGGGTTTATTAGTTTCCCACTAAGATGGATATGATAACATGGCCCACAAACAAGAACTTCCACATGCCCATGCTCAAAACATAAACACATGTTCATGCATAGACATTGGAGACCAAGTGGTAGGTTTTTTGAGACAAAGTGATAAAATTACCCAAAGCATTGTCGATGATCTCGAGATAAGCATCACTCCAATATTATAAAGAGAGATAAGCCAATCAAACCAACATTAGGACCTCTATGAAAAATACCATGTAAGAGTTAAATTTGAATGTCATGTCTTTGTAAAGGGGTTAGAGTTGTTCATAAACCATTGTCCCTTATCAACAACTTGCTTTGTTTAATTTAGAGATGAATTCAAGGATTAAAAACCATTTTTCAATGGGATGTATGATGATGATCTATGTCATGAAGGAGCCCCAAGACTATAATATCCATGTTTGGATATTTTTAGGTGATGGCCATATGCTATTGAAGCTACAAATCATATGATATATTAGATGATATTCATCATCCAACTCAATCCATGTCGGGTCAAGTTTCAGAACCATTGATATTGTTGCCTTCTCCACACAAAAGGAAGGGTTAACAACCACCATCGTCGCTAGGAGAAGATTGGTAGGAGGGAGAGTTGTTCTTAAACAAAAAGAGGGCCTTGAAAAAATCGGTTTATGTTTAACAACAACTTCATGTTATCACTCAAAAATAGAAGGAAGCAAAATGAAACAAATAGGAAAAGTGCTAATGTCACCTCACCTCTCACTTTGAGCTAATGTTTGCTATCCTGGAGGAATCTGTAATGTACCCGACCCTGAAACCAACGTCACGGGTGCATGTAAACCCAAAGGAAGGATGAATAGAGATATATCACATCGTATTAAGGTTAAACAAAGGCTATGATGACATACCATCAAGCCAATTAAATCAAACATACAACCGTAAAAATAATTGCGATATTTTAAAAACAATTATAAAATTCTCCAAGAGCTCATGCAAATGCAACACCATGTAAGCATGATAATGAAACAAGATTTACAAAATTTAATAAAATTAGACCTTAACATTATTAAAACATTAAAGTTGACCATCATGAACCCAATAATTCTAACTAATCATATTTACAAAATTCTTTGCGAACAATTACAAACTAGATCTTTCTACCATAACACTATGCAATTTATGGCACTCCCATCAATCCAATTTATGACATTTTTATTAACAGTTTTGCATTACCTATTGGATCAGGTATGAAGTTAACATATACAACCATTTAATAATGAATAAAAACAAGTACGGAGCAGCCATCTGCATCCCCTAACTCATACATGAAATCAGATCTACAAACAACTATAGAAATCACTACCGGATCATCTGGTAAGCATCCAAATATTTGCAAAACCAACTATAAACTTTAAATAACAAGCATATCATCTATATGGGGAACTCTACAGCCACCAAGGGTGCACTAGAGAATTCATATATATCCATACAACATCATATATTCAAATCTCAATAGAAATTATCAATTAAATATAGTTTCCAAGCAGGAAAACCCATCAAATAGTGATCAAAACTCAGTATTTTCATTTGTATAATCATAGAACATATCTGATAAGCCATGGGGGGGCACACTTGCAGAGTATGATACAACAAATAAGACATGTACAAACATATTTAAATATTCCATTAAGATCACATCTCAAAACAAGGAGAAAACCCCAATTTCCAAGCAAGATTCCTCAACTAGAGTTCCAAAAACCAAGCAATTGCAACAACAAATTTATCTATAGATATGATCAGCCATAGAGGGAGAATTTGCAGATTAAGATACAAAATTTAAACACATAAATAACACATTTCAAGCTTCCAATAAGATTAGATCCCAAAACAAGGAGAAAACTCCAATTTCCAAGCAAGATTTCATCAACTAGAGTTCCAAAAACCAAGCAACTACAACTGTAAATTTATCTATTGATCTAATAATCCATGTAGGGCGCTCTTTCAGAGTAAGCTACATCCAATAACACATGAATAAACATATTTTCAAGTTTCCATCAAGATCATATATCAAATAGAGGAGAAATCAGTTCCAAGCATTTAAACCATTAGATCTACATCCAACCATTGATACAACTACCATGCTCATCAACAAAAAATAATGAAGCGATGGAAACAAAATATAAACATATGAATTTACATAAAATAAATCACTTATCTTAATAATGTGCAATTGGCATCAACCTGACCACATTCCATCCAGCCTTTAGCATTGCCAATCCAAATCCTCTTGGACAGGCCACCCCCGAGCTGAGACCACAGATCCACAATAGAGGTGCACTCAAGGATAACTCAAGTATTAGTTTGAGAAGCCACAACTCAATTCCTCACCGCCTAATTTCTCCTCCACCCCACTACCAACTGCAATGATAATCCCTTCACCCCCCAGGTTCCTCAAGACATCGCCATTCACCATCACAATTTATTTGCAGGTCCAGGACTGAGACAAGCTGTGGAAACAAACAAACTATACCAGAGTTGTCCAGGATTTCCACAAACACCATACAAGATCACAGTGCTTCAAGCACAAGGTTCATTCACATAGTAGAGCACACATGGCTTCACAAGCTCACAAGCTTACCAAGCTCCCCACATCAATGGCATGAACCACCAAGAACAACTAATAATAATCAACAACCTTGACCAAAGAGATCAACCATGGATTTATAGACTAAAGAGGGCAATTCGAACCCAAGTGGGGTCAAGTCAAATTAAGGTAAGCCAACTTGAGTTAACCCAAGGGGTTTAACTCAACCGCAAGAGGCTAACTCTAATCCAACCCAAGCAATTTGAATTTCAAGGAGAGTGACCCCAATCCACTCTGCTCAACTCAAATTCACGTGTGGACACACCATCCATGGAGGGGAATCAAAATTAGTGAGGTGAGGAGTTACACAAACCAAGGCATCTTCCCAAGATAGCAAAGGAGGAGTTACACAAGGATTTATCCAACTTTTGAGGTGTCCAGGCTAAAAATAGTCAATGAGGGCGCACTTTTGCAAATGGGGGTTACAAAACCAAGTGTAGCCACCAAAAAGGAGTTACAAAACCACCAAAGGGGCTCAAACGACAAGTTGGATCCATCCAAGCATACAGGATGGTGCATTCACCAAGGAAGGCCCACTAAACCATGAATTAGGCTCAATAGTACCAACTTAGGCTAAAATAATCAAAAGTTGGGTCCGTTGTAAAATGTTTGGGTGACTGTTAATAATAGAGTCACCAAAGCATAAATACACACCGAAGCTCAACCAAACAAGTTATAAAGTGCTAGGAATGTCCCCATTCCCCCTCACCTTGTGGATCTAGTCCTCCCATAATCTTTTTTGGTCTTCGGTGTGCCAGTTGCTTTCATTAATTAAATATTTACAAAATAATAATGTCTCTAGGTCCTCAAAGACCCTTGTCCCGGCACCTAGTGCCACGATAATAAACAATTACAACATATTACATATGTCTGGGGGCTTAACATATGGGGCATTACATTCGCCTCCCCCTTAACAATGCATCATCCTCGATGCATAATACATACATGCCTTTACAAAAGGACAACATACATGCCTCAGAAAGACAACATCTTTCAAACTCTCATAGACATGCCCATACATGCCTCAGAAAGATAACATATTTCTAACCATAATACTTCCCACTACCACCTATTTTCATGTCTGTCTCCACCTAAGGGAAAACCAGGACTAGTAGAGTGGACTCAAGGAAGCAAGGGTCAGTCTTCAATCCCCATTACAAGGTCTTCAAACCTCATTACAAGGCCTTCAAACCTCATTACAAGGCCTTCAATCTTCAACAAAGATACATCCACCTGAAAATCATATTTCATTCACTCATATGATTAACATGACGTATACGAATATGTGATACATGATGTAAAGATATTCTTCTACAAGGATACTTTCTTCACATTTCAACAACCACATGGTTAGCATCACACACACACACATATACTGTTCAACATAAAATTCATCTTTCAAGAAATAAAATTATAATTAATCACATGAAATATTTCAAAAATATGCGAAACAAATTCCATGAAATCACGGCATGAAATAAATTCATTTTTATTCAATTTCACTCTACTTCACCTAGGATACATGAAATACATCAAAAGTACATGAAATCAAAACACTTGAAAAGCATCTACCTGAAACACATTCTAACCAATTTCAAATTCAATTTCAATCATGCATTAGGTACATATTCTAAGTTACTTAAAATGCATGAAAAACACATGAATTGCGTTAAGATACTTTTACTGGTAAGATATTTTCCAATAAATATGCATGAACTATCACCAAGATACTTCCCAACAAAGATATAAGAAAATACCACAAGGATACTCTTCTAGATTTTTTTTTCTTTAAAAAAAGATACTTTCAACAAGATCATAAAGATAAAGATCATAAAGGTACTTTCTAATAAAGATCGCAAAGATACTTTATGCACTTTATTATTTCATTATATATTCATCACATTGCTATTATATATATCTATATACGCATATCATTTACACATTTCTCATAATCTCTTCTATTCACCAATGAAATGCTCAGACAAATAAAATCACAATAACAATTAATCAATAATAAGAGAATTACAAGAATAGCACCTAGCCATTCTTGCCTCCCAAGTGGCAATTCCACTAACAATCAATTAGATAAGTTAGGATAATGACAATGCCACTTGGCTTCTCATGCACATGCATGCACAAATGACCAATAATGCAATAATAAACATACTACAAGCATGAAATAAAATAAAATAAAAGGAGAATGGAAAACACCATTTAGACAAGTGTCCAATTTTCTAAAATAGAAAAGGAGTTACTCATTTGAGGTAACCACTACCTTTCAAGTGGCAAAGCATACCCACACATATAAGTGTTCTCTCCAGAGAAGCAATAAAGGCAATAGAGAGTATATTTCCCATTAATAACATTCATATTAACAATAGTAATACTACATCATCTTTACATATATATCATACTAATACATACATAAAATACTTCACAATTTTACTTGTAGTTATTCTATTATACTACATATAATATGTTTATCTAAATTATATACACATTACATATTACCTATATCTCATACGTTTAATCATATATATACACACTATTATATATATGTCATTATATACTTTTTAATACTACACAACATATACGATACTATATCATATCAATATATATCATCAAATATGTCTATTATATACCTACTTTATCACATACGTACACACTTATACATATAGTATACACATTCTGTAAACAATTAAAGACAACTTTTCCTAGTTTCCAAATTTTCATTTCAAAATGTTTCAATTTCAAAATTTCAGTTTCCAAGTAGGAGTGCAACTTTAAAGGAGGTTTTCTCACAAAATTTTTCGAGACATTTCATAACTCAACTATGCACCTAGATCATACCAAAGGTCTGAAAGCATGAAAAGCAATCCTTCAAAAGACCGAGTCAAAAATACCCGTAAATCACTCGTACAACAAGAAGCATTTCAATAAATTCAATGAGTAGTAAAAGAGGCAATCCATGATGAACAAGCATCAACCAATCAAGTCACTGAACAGTAAAGGAGGAAATGCACAATAACAAGCATCGACCAATCAAGTCATTGAATAGTAAAAGAGGCAATGCACAAGCATCAACCAATCGAATCACTAAACAGTAAAAGAGGCAATGCACATTAAACATGCATCAACCAATCAAGTCACTGAACAGTAAAAGAGGCAATGCAAGGTGAACATGCATCAACTAATAAATCTACTGGATCATTAGATATGCAATGCATAGTACTTACCAATCAATCTATTGAATAGTAAATATGCAATATTAATTAATTCTAAAACATACAACAAGCTGATCTGTAATCTCTTAACTTCTGAAATTAAAAAGAAGGATACAACCGAACTAATCTTTGAAGTGATGCTTTTGAATCTTCCATTAACATAAGGGAGGTTAAAATTATTTCACAAAGCACATTTATAAATTCCAAATGCATATAAACAAAGTGATAAATCTGTGATAATCTGCAGGGATCTAGCAATTGTAACAAACTCACAATCTAACTCTCAAGATCATTGCAAAGAAGAAGAAGCATGCATTCAATAATCACTCATAAACACAGAATAATGGACAATGTCAATATCATACAATGAATAATGAATGTAGAGAATGTGATACAATAATCAATGATGAGGCATCATATAGGATTCAAATTAGCCAAGTAGGGCATTCGAATTTGAGCTCAAAGTCTAGCATGAATAACTATAAGGACATCATCCAGTCGGTAGTATCAGTCATAAATGGTAAGAGTCAGTCAAGTGTGTCCAACTGAGTCTAACAGAACCATCTAGCCATAAATCAGGGAATGGAGACTCCAAGTGGAGTGCATGAGGCTGTCTAACTCAAAGTCTAGCTTGGATAACAATGGAAACATCATCCAGTCAATAGTATCAGTCATAAATGGTAATAGTCAGTCAGGTGTGTCTAACTAAGTCTAACAGAACCATCTAGGAATAAATCAGGGAATGGAGACTCCAAGGGGGGTGCATGAGGTTGTCAAGCAGTCAAGTGAAACTCCAGAACTAACTAACTAGAGGCTACAAGCAATCAGCATGAGCAATTAGTGGAATAACTACTCAATCAATGCACTAACTTAATGATAACTCCCAGTAGGTGAGATAAGGCGCCCTAACTAAGTGATAACTGAAGGTAGGTGAGTAAAGGCGCTCTAACTGATAGTGGTAGGTGAGAAGGGCGCACTTGCCATGCACAACAATCAAGAAGGGCACATCAGGTAGGTACGAGGCCAAATGGGGGTTGTAGATAAGCTCTTGAGAGCTAGAAGCAAGCTCTAGGTGCTGGGAGACCACCATGATGATGACTGGATGCATGTAGTGGCATGCAGATTTGCATGCATGAATGCAAAATATAAAAATGATGGTGTGAATATTCCAACACCCCCCCGCAAGCTATACTATGAGATAATAACTAAAAACAGAAAAATAGGGCCCTGGTGACTAAGACCAAAGGTCACCCCATACAATCAATCTAAATAAAATAAGTGAGTAAAGAGGGAAAACCCAGTGGGAATAAAGCCCTCCCTCAAAATAGATTGAAGGATGCTAATGAAACATATCATCTCTCACCCCTGAAGGAAGTAAGTGTCCTTCTTTTCCAAAGAAGGATCGATCGATCTGAAATGGATCAGCATTGTGAAGATGATGGACCCTTCCATGCTGAAAATATGACCTGGTTCTTCTATGATCATGTGGATCACTAACCAAATCAACGGCAGATCGGAGTGTAATGGCAGCCCGTCGATGAAGAGGAGGAGCATCAGGTTCTTGTGGATCTGGATCTCTCATTCTCTCATCTTCATCATCAGTTGCTAGACCTTCAGGTTCTTGTGGATTTGTATCTAGCATTCCATCATCATCATCTCCATCTTTAGATTTTGAATCTGAAGTATCATGTGAAGATGTATCGCTCTCATCAATCAAAGGAGGAGTAGTAGGTGAGCTATCTTGCTCAACAGAAGGAGTATCATGGAGAGGCCACTCCTCAAACTGTACACTCCTTTCCAAAAATGTGGTCATGGAAGTAGGATTAAGTAACTTGTAAGCCTTTGCATCCAATGCATAGCCCACCATAATGCACTCTCTGCTTTGTGAATCAAGAGCTATCCTTTTTTCAGCTGGAATCCTTGTCCAAGCTCTGGATCCAAACACTTTAAGATGAGATACATCAGGTTTGTATCCCATCCATGCTTCAAAAGGAGTAGTATCTTTGAGTCCTTTGTGAGGAACTTTGTTTTGAAGATAGGTGGAACAGTTAATGGCTTCTTCCCAAAGACTAGGGTGCAACCCTTTCGACTTTAGCATGCAGGTGGCCATCTCTTTCAATGTTCTATTCTTCCTTTCAGCTACACCATTATGTTGTGGTGTATAGGGAACAGTATGTTGCATCTCAATGCCCTCTTCCGTAAAACAATCTTGAAATTCACCCTTAATGTACTCACCACCATTGTCAGTGTGAATGGATTTTATTTTCCTGTCTAAAAATTTCTCTACAGAAGACTTGAAAAACTTGAAGAATCCAAATACTTATGATTTCAATCTAAGGAAATATACCCAAGTGAATCTAGAATAATCATCAATAAAAGTGA
This sequence comes from Larix kaempferi, assembly GCA_027924585.1. Taxonomy (NCBI): domain Eukaryota; kingdom Viridiplantae; phylum Streptophyta; class Pinopsida; order Pinales; family Pinaceae; genus Larix; species Larix kaempferi. The sequence goes on along the minus strand of BSBM01001482.1, from coordinate 1,711,058 downwards.
GCACATACCTTGATTTGCTTAGAGACAAATCTGGAAATGGACCAGCCACATCACTATGGATGAGATCAAGAGGGTGAGAGGTTCTCCTAGCCTTTCCCTTCTCAAACTTCTTCTCAAGATGCTTCCCCATCAAACAAACATGACAGTTTCCTTTGGCAAACTTGATCTGGGGCATCCCATCAACCATCTCCTTTGCATGCATGTCATGCAAGTACTTATAGTTAAAATGCCCAAATCTTTCATGCCACAATTTGCTTTCTTCATTGGCATGAGTATGGAGAGCTTATTGCTTCGAGAGAGGTAAGAAGTATGAGAACTCATATAGTTTGGAGTTGTGATTTGCAACTCCCTTTGCAATGATTTCACCTGAAACCATGTTTTGTATCTCAACTTCATTTGGAGAAAAGATGACTATTTTGGGCTCTCCAATATGAGTCATTTGATACACTAAAAGTAAGTTTGTTGTAAGAGAAGGAACATAAAGCACATTAGAAAAGTAACCACAGTCAAGATTGATTCTTCCAATCCTCTGAGAGGAGACTTCTGAGTCATTCCCCAACATGATGGAAGGGCCAACTAAACTTTCGAAGTTGGAGAAGAGATATTTGGAGGAAGACATGTGTCTCGATGCTCCTGAATCTATGATGAAAGAAGAATATGTTGATGCACTTGCCATGAAGGCATGACATCTTTCTTTGTCTTTGGATCTAGAAGATTCGGTATCAAGATCTTTCTTCCTTGCACATGCAGGTACAGGAAGATTGTTCTTCTCAAGTAACTGATCCATCAAATCTATAGTCTTCCTCATGCAAGTACTCTCATGATGAAACCCCTTAAGACAATATGTGCACTTGGTCTTTCCCTTCTGAGAATGCTTGGTCTTCCTTGAGTTCGAAGTCCCATCTGACTGATATGGAGTATCTGTATGCTTTGTATCACCCGATCTCTTGTCAGAAGTATTTTGCTTTCCTTTACCATTCGCTCTCTCTGCAACTGTAAGAGTTGAATCCAATTTGGGTTTGAACATTCCCATAGAGATCAACTTCTCTTCCTCTCGAGTAAGAGATTGGATGAAATCATCAAGTGAGTGAAACTTCCATCTTGGAATGGACAACCTAGTTGACTGGAAAGTAGAGACAAAAACTGAGAAGTTTGCCCCCAACTTTGAGAGAATGGCAAGTATAAGCTGCTTGTCTTCTTTCACTATCTCATATCTTTTCAACTGTGATATCAAGCTTTTGAACTTGGTGAGGAAGGCATTGATAGATTCGAAATTGTCAGGACTCAAACATATGAGATCATTCTCCAATTTGTGTCCTTTCATATCATCTTTCTATCCAAAAATGGATTCGAGCTTGTCCCAAACCTCTTTAGGAAATGTAAGACCGATGACATGGAAGTGAAGATCTTCAGAAATTGAGAGAAGGAGGAGACCAACTGATTCATCAAGCCTATCCAAGTACTTGGACTTTTCAACTGCACTGAGAGGTTCTACCATCGTTTCGTTGAGTATTAGGGTGAAGCTCTTGTATCTCATGAAGAGAGCCATCTTGGATTTCCACTCAACATAGTTGGAAGATGTGAGCTTTAGATCCATCTGAAATAGAGCAAGTCGAATAGTTGAAGAAGGTTCCGAATGGGTGAATAAACCTGCAAAACAAGAGAATTTTTGTTGATGGAGAATGCTACACTTCAACTGAACACTACCTTAAGGACACTTGGCACATAGACTAAGTCCTTCACAGCTGGCTAGACCTCAATGGATTTCTCCAATGAATTCAAGTAATAGCACCATGATTTGTTGTGGAAACTCAGAGGCTTTTGGTGCACAAGTGAAAGATAGCTGCTCAAAGAAATGATGCAATGGATTTAATTCGAATAGCTGTTGACTGCTCTGATGCCATGTGATAATCTGCAGGGATCTAGAAACTGTAGCAAACTCACAATCTAAATCTCAAGATTATTTGCAAAGAAGAAGAAGCATGCATTCAATAATCAGTCATAAACATAGAATAATGGACAATGTCAATATCATACAATGAATAATGAATGGAGAGAATGTGATACAATAATCAATAATGAGGCATCATATAGGATTCAAATTAGCCAAGTAGGGCATTCGAATCTTAGTTCAAAGTCTAGCATGAATAACTATGGGGACATCATCCAGTCGGTAGTATCAGTCATAAATGGTAAGAGTCAGTCAAGTGTGTCCAACTGAGTCTAATAGAACCATATAGCCATAAATCAGGGTATGGAGACTCCAAGTGGGGTGAGGCTGTCTAACTCAAAGTCTAACTTGGATAACAATGGACACATCATCCAGTCAATAGTATCAGTCATAAATGGTAATACTCAGTTAAGTGTGTCTAACTAAGTCTAACAGAACCATCTAGGCATAAATCAGGGAATGGAGACTCCAAGGGGAGCGCATGAGGTTGTCAAATAGTCAAGTGGAACTCTAGAACTAGCTAACTAGAGGCTACACGCAGTCATCATGAGCAATCAGTGGAATAACTACTCAATCAATGCACTAACTGAATGATAACTCCCAGTAGGTGAGATAAGGCGCCCTAACGGAGTGATAACTGAAGGTAGGTGAGTAAAGGCGCCCTAACTGACAGTGGTAGGTCAAAAAGGCGCACTTGCCATGCAAAACAGTCAAGAAGGGCGCATCGGGTAGGTAGGAGGCCAAATGGGGGCTGTAGACAGGCTCTGGAGATTTAGAAGCAAGCTCTAGGTGCTGGGAGACCACCATGATGATGACTGGATGCATGCAGTGGCATGCAAAGCATGCAGATTTGCATGTAGGCATGCTAATTATAAAAATGATGGTGTGAATATTCCAACAAAATCCATAATAGTCCCAACAGCCACAGAGTTGGAACCTAAGCTCTGATACCACTTGTACTGTACCCGACCCGAAACCAAGGTCATGGGCGCATGCAAACCAAAAGGAACGCTGGATATAGGTATAACACATCGGATTAAGGTTAAGCAAATGCTATGATGACATACCATCAAGATAATTAAATCAAACATACAACCTTTAAAGTAATTGTGATATTTTAAAAACAAGTATAAAATTCTCCAAGAGCTCATGCAGATGCAACTATTAGGATAATTAATACCCCATCATTGTCCTACTCAGCATTATTTACCTTTTCATAGTAGTTGATGATTTTATTTCCCCACTAGTGGTGTGCAGATGTCATCTAGGACCCATTAGCCACCTGATGCGCCCTGCATGAATAATTTTAGGACCACCAGAGTCAGTTCCCTACATTTTAGGAGCTAACTCAGTGTTCTAGTTTAGTCCAGCTGAGTTCCTGAATCTAACTAGGGGTTTGAGCTCTGATCACCACTGATTGTGATCTAATGCACCCTTTTATGATTTATTTGCATGCATAACTCACTAATGTTCCCTCCTCGGTCAGTTAATTGACAATAGCTTCAGTTAACTGAGTTTTGGTTCAGTTGAGTTGAGTTTGGGACTTTCGAAGCACTCCAGTGGTGACAATTCCTATGCCTAGACTCACATGGATTCGAATTCTCCTAGGATAATAGAATTATCTCCATTGTAACATATCTATTAACTATATTGATTAATGGATCATAACACACATTTCTATTTCTATCTGAGTTCCAATGCATGATTAATTTTACTGCTCGTTTCAATGCAATTTTCACTTTAATTCAACTTTTTTGCTCATTCTTTTCACTGTGAGGTATTCTTAGCTCTATGATATGTTGCGTTCTAGAATTTCACATGGTATCAAAGCTCAGAGAGATTAGGTTGAGCAACTGCTTTCAGTAGTGCACTAGAAGCCTCTGGATTTCCACAACAAATCTTGGTGCCATTGCATTTAATTCATTGGAAAAATCCTTTGAGATATAGTCAGGTGTGAATGATCCAAATAAAAGTGCCTATTGTCCTAAAGCAATGCTCAGTAGAAGTTTATCTCTAAATTTGAGAGTTTTTTGCAGGATTTTGAAGGTTTTTCAGTGAAGCAGTAGCAACAGTTTTAGTTTGTATTCGCTCTAGCAGTTTCACATGGAGAATTTGAATGTTCCATTGTCTCCAAGGATCATGACACCTTTCAATTATCTCGTTTGGAGGGCTAATATGCATATGGTTTTGCGAAACAAAAGTCCGTACAGGGTCACAATGGGCAAGGAGGTCGAACCTTAGGCATTTGTTGAGAAAGCCAAGTACCTGAACATATTAGATGAAGCGTTTGGCTTCATGTGTATTCATATTTACAGAGATTTTCTCTTCCACCTTGAAGGATTGAAGACTCCAAGAGAGGTTTGGTTGAAACTTGAGACTCTCTTCATAAAGCAAGATGAGCTGAGAGGACATATTCTGGAGAATGAATCAATTTCCCTTCAACCCAACAGTTTCGAAACCATACGACAATTCTTTTATAAATTCAAATCCTTGGTTATGCAGTGCAAACAATGTGGCATTGAGAAGACGGATGAGCAGTTGGTGCTATCCATCCTAAGCAATATTGGTCCGAAATTTTCAATATTTGTTTCTACCTTCCATTCTGGGATATTTTCAATCCCCAATTGGAAAATTCCCTCCTTAGATGCATTCACTAAATCTCTCATCCAAGAACAAGACAAACTGATTCAGATGGGTGCCTTGAAGGCCTCCAGAAATCAAGCTCTTATGGCTGGGGAGTAAAAAAGTGTGAATGCTAAATGGAAGTAGAAAGGGAAAGAAAAGAAGCAATTTGAATCCAAGCAGAAGGAGAATTCTAATGCATTAGAAGGAGCCTCCAGCTCCAAGAAGGATAAGCAACATAAATTTGAGAAGATCAATTGTACATTCTGCAAGAAAGGAAACCATCCAGAGAGCTCTTCCATGAAGAAGAAGATAGATCAAAGGACGAAAATCCTTGAACAACACAACATTGCCTTCTCAGAAGGAACAAGGAAGAATGATTCTGGAAGTGAGACAGATGATCACGAGAGATGACATGAACTGAAGGTTGGATTATCACAATCACAAGACTTCCTCATAGATTCTGGAACCTCTAACCACATGGTTGTGTCCAGAGAATCTTTTTCTTCTCTATATCTTACTGATGGTACTATTATTCACAAGGGAGATGATTCTCATATCTCTATTGCAGGGAAGGGAACAATACAACTGGAGCATGGAAATTTCAAAAATGTTCTATATGTGCCTTCCTTGACAACAAATTTGTTATATATTTATCAGATGACACACACCGGTTCCTTGAAGAAAGTTGTCTTTGGTCCTGACACAATTGATATTGCAGAGATCTCATCTGGGAAGCTGATAGCAAAAGGTGTTGCAAACCAAGCCTCAGAGGCATATGAATTCTCACATTTATTTGCCATGTTCTATGCCTACTCCACTTGCACTTGATAAATATCAGAATGATGTCTCTCCTGATGATCTAGATTTAGAATCCGAAGATGAGGACCAAGTTGAATAAGATCTTGATATTGAGTATAAAGTTCAAGAAGATCCAGATCTAGATATAGCTCCTACTCCCAATCCAAAGCCAAAATGGGCTAAAAAATTCCTTGAAGTTGCTGGGAGCGTAGCTGGAGATCCATCTGACCATAAAAAGAACCAGATCTCAACATCGAGATGCAAACCTTGCATTATGTCATACAGATACACTTCTCCCTGAGAGGTGCTACATGATGGTAGGGTCTGATCCACAGTCTTTCAGAGAGGCTTGCCATGATCTAAGATGGCAGGAATCCATGGATGAAGAATATGAGTCACTGCAGAACAATGAGACATGGGATCTTGTCTCTCTTCCCCCAGAGAGAAAATTAGTTCAGTGCAAATGGATCTACAAAACAAAGCTTGCATATGATGGATCCACAACCAAGTACAAGGCTCGGTTGGTTGCAAAGGAGTACTCACAAGTTCAAGGTTTGGATTATAATGAGACATTCGCTCCTGTAGCAAGAATGGATTCAGTGAGCCTTGTTTTGGCCATTGCAACTTCGAAACTATGGGAGGTACATCACATGGATGTGAAGAGTGCCTTCCTACATGGTGACTTAGAAGAAGAGATCTATATGAAACAACCTGAGGGGTACACTGATGATCCATCCTTGGTATGCATACAAAGGAGATCATTGTATGGGCTCAAGCAATCCCCAAGGGCATGGTATGCCAAGATGGATTCTTTCTTACTGTCACAGAAGTTCGAGAGATGCAAATCTGACTGCAATGTCTACATGCAGCAAAAGGGAGGTTGCTTATTGTTGATTGTTTTGTATGTGGATGACTTGCCATCACCAGTGGTTCATCTACTAGGTTGAGGAACATCAAGTCTGCTTTGAGTAAAGCCTTCTCCATGACAGATATAGGGTTGTTGAAACAATTTATTGGCCTTGAAGTAACTCAAAATGCTCTAGGGATCATGATTTCACAGTATAGGTATGCATCTGAATTGCTCAAAAAGTACCACATGAATGATTGCAAAGCTGCAACTTTTCCCTTCCTATATGGCATCAAATTGGAAGAAGGTGGTTCTACTCCTTTGGTTGATAGCACTCTGTACAGACAGTTGATTGGTAGCTTTCTGTACTTGACACATTTAAGACCATATCTATCATATGATGTTGGTGTTGTGGATAGGTACATGCAGGATCCCCATGAGTTGCATTGGAAGGTAGCAAAGAGGATCTTGCACTATGTGCAGGGTACTAGAGAGTTTGGTATCCATTATTCTACTGGTGCTCAGTTAGATCTGGTTGGTTTTACTGACTCAGACTGGGCCGGAGACAACACTGACAGGAAATCTACTTCAGGATATGTGTTCATGTTGGGATTATGACCAATCTTCTAGTCAATCAAGAAGCAAGTAGCACTTGCACTTTCTTCAGCAAAATCAGAGTACAGAGGGGATGTGAATGCAACTATTCAGGCAGTTTGGTTACATGGGATCTTGACAGAGTTTGGCATTCACACTTCTCCTTCAGTAGACCTTTTCTGTGTAATCAAAGTGCCATAAGGATCTCCAGTGATTCAGTTCAGAAGTAAAGGACCAAAGATATTGAGGTTCACATGCACTACATCAGGGAACTAGTGCACAACAGGACCATCTCATTGCATTATTGTCCTACAGAGGAGATGATTGCAGACATTTTCACAAAAATTTTCAGTCAGAACATATTTTCCTATCTAAGATCTCTACTTGGTGTGAAAGCTGCTTGAGTTCCTTGCTATTCATTTTTGAGGGGGGGTATTTTTCCCACGAGGTTTTCCCCATTTCCTTAGTTTCATGAACAATTTTTTTTATCATTTATTTGATTGTATGGGTGACCTTTGGTCTCAGTAACCAAGGCCCAGGATGTCCAAGTTTGGATTAAGGGGTGTATTAGGATAATTAATACTCCATCCTTGTCCTACTTAGCATTATTTACCTTTTCCCAGTAGTTGATGATGTTATCTCCCCCCTAGTGGTGTGCATATGTCATCTAGGACCCATTAGCCACCTAATGCGCCCTGCATGCATGATTTTAGGACCACCATAGTCAGTTCCCTACATTTTAGGAGCTAACTTAGTGTTCTAGTTCAGTCCACCTGAGTTCCTGACTCTAACTGGGGGTTTGAGCTCCGATCACCACTGATTGTGATCTAATGCACCCTCTTTGAATTGATTTGCATGCAGAACTCATTAATGCGCCCTCCTTGGTCAGTTATCTGATAGTAGCTTCAATTAACTGAGTTTTGGTTCAGTTGAGTTGAGTTTGAGACTTTCGGATCACTTCAGTGGTGACAATTCCTATGCTAGACTAACATGGATTCAAATTCTCCTAGGATAATCAAATTCTCTCCATGGTAACATAGATGTTGACTATACTGATTAATGGATCATAAAACAAATTTCTGTTCCTATTTGAGTTCCAATGCATGATTAATTTTACTGCTCATTTCATTGTAATTTTCTTTGTAATTCATCTTTCCTGCTCATTCTTTTCACTATGAGGTATTCTCAGCTCTATGATCTATTGTGTTCTAGAATTTCACAGCAACACCATGCAAGCATGACAATGCAACCAGATTTACAAACTTTAATAAACTTGGACCTTAGCATTATTAAAAAATTAAAGGTGACCATAATCAACCCAATAATGCTAACTAATCACATTTACATAATTATTTGCAAACAATTACAAACTAGATCTTTCCTCCATTAAACTATGCAATTTATGGCACTCCCGTCAATCCAATTTATGACACTTTTATTAACAGTTTTGCATTACCTATTGGATAGGGTATGAAGCAAACACCTATAGCCAATTAATAATGAATAGAAACAAGTACGAAGCAGCCATCTACAACCCCTAACTCATACAGGAAATCAGATCTACAAATAGCTATAGAAATCACTACCAAATCATTTGGTAAGCTTGCATCCAAATCTATGCAAAACCAATTGTAAACTTTAAATAACAAGAATATCAGTTATATGGAGCATTATACAACCACCAATGGCGCACTAGATAATTCATATACAACCATACAACATCATATATTCAAATCTCCAAAGAAACTATCAATTCAATCTAGTTTCTAAGCAGAAAAAACCCATCAACTAGTGATCAAAACTTAGTATTTTCATCTATAGAATCATATAACAGATCTGATAAGCCATGTGGGGGGCACACTTGCAGAGTATGCTACAGAAAATATGACATGTACAAACATATTTAAACCTGCCATTAATATCATATCTCAAAACAAGGAGAAAACCCCAATTTCCAAGAAAGATTCCTCAACTAGAGTTCCAAAAACCAAGCAATTGCAACTACAAATTTATCTACAGATATAATCAGCCATAGAGGGAGAATTTGCAGAGTAATATACAACATTTAAACACATAAATAACACATTTAAAGTTGTCAATAGTATCATATCCCAAAACAAGGAGAAAACTCTAATTTCCAAGCAATATCTCCTCAACTACAGTTCCAAAAACCAAGCAACTTCAACTGTAAATTTATCTATTGATATAATCAAAAATGGAAGGTGCTCTTTTAGGGTAATCTACAACCAATAACACATGAATGGACATATTTTCAAGTTTACATCAAGATTAGATCTCAAATAAAGGAGAAATCACCAATTTCCAAGCATTTAAACAATCAGAACTACATACAACCATTGATACAACTACCATGCTCATCAACATAAAATAGTTAAGCTATGGAAATAATGGAAACAAAATATAAGCATATGAATTTACATAAAATAAACCACTTATCTTAATAAGGTGCAATTGGCATCAACCAGACCACATTCCACCCAGCCTTTGGCACTGCCAAGCCAAATCCTCTTGGACAGGCCACCCTTGAGCTGGGGCCACAGATCCACAACAAAGGTGCATTCAAGGATAGCTCAAGTAACAATTTGAGAAGCCACAACTCAATTCCTCACCATATACTTTCTCATCCACCCCACTACCAGCTGCAATGGTAATCCCTTCACCCCCCCAGGTTCCTCATGACATCGCCATTCACCATTAGGATTTATGTGCAGGTTCAAGACTAAGAAAAGTAGTGTACATGGAGGAACTATAACAGAGTTGTCCAGGATTTCCAAAAACACGATACAAGATCAAAGTGCTTCAAGCACAAGGTTCATTCACATATTAGAGCATACATGGCTTCACAAGCTCACAAGCTTACCAAGCTCCCCACATCAATGGAATGAACCACCAAGAACAACTAATAATAATAAAAAGCCTTCACCAAAGAGATCAACCGTGGATTTATATACCAAAGAAGGAAATTCGAATCCAAGGGGGGTCAAATCAAACCAAGGTAAGCCAACTTGATTCAACCAAAGGGGGTTAACTCAACCACAAGAGGCTAACTCTAATCCAACACAAGCAATTCGAATTTCAAGGAGAGTGACCCCAAGCCACTCTACCCAACTCAAATCCATGTGTGGGCACATCATCCATGGAGAGGAATCAAATTTAGTGAGGTGAGTTACACAAACGTCCAATGCATCATCCCAAAATAACAAAGGAGGGGTTACACAAGGAGTTATCCAACTTTTGAGATGTCCAGGCTAAAAATAGTCAATGAGGGCACACTTGTGCGAATGGGGGTTACAAAACCAAGTGTAGCCACCAAAAAGGAGTTAAAAAACCACCAAAGAGACTCAAATGACAAGTGGGATACATCCAAGCATCAAGGAAGGTGCATTCACCAAGGAAGGCCCTTTAAACCATGAATTAGGCTCAATAGTACCAATATAGGCTAAAATAATCAAAAGTTGGGTCCATTGTACAATGTTTGGGTGACCATCAATAATAAAGTCACCAAAGCATAAATACGTACCAATCTCAACCAAACAAGTTCTAAAGTGCTAGGAATGTCCCCATTCCCCCTCACCTTATGGATCTAGGCCTCCCATACCCCTTTGTGGTCTCCCGTGTGCCAGTTGTTTTTATTAATTAATTATTTATAAAATAATAATGTCTTTAGGTCCTTAAATACCCTAGTCCCGTCACCTAGTGCCACAATAATAAACAATTACAACATATTACATATGTCAGGGGGCTTAACATACGGGGCATTGCAGAATCCCTAGTAAAACTCAAGATTGGAAATTCAACTTTAAAGAAGTGGTTAGTGTATTAATTCTAATGGGCATGGAAAAAAGAACTAAAAGAGAAAGTTGATTAGGTATGTGATATACCTTAAGTCTCTTTAACTTAGAGTAATATCAAACCACTTATAAAATTCATTGAACACCTACGAAATTGGATACTAAAAAAGTGATCATCTTTATCACCGTAGTTGTGAAAAAAAATCTAATACATCAAGTAAAAAAACAAATCTTAAGGGGACTCAAAGTCACTACATGTGCTCTCTCTTCCACGATGGTGAAGGATAAGTACAATCGTTTGGTTAATAAGACGAGGCACCAAAACCAAGTCTTTAGTGAACTCTACACTTTGGCATATAATGTAGAATGTGAAGGTATGGAAGCAGAAAAAAAAAGGAATCTTGACCCAAAAATATGCTTTGGGATCACCATTAGAGTTGACATCACTAAATCTTGCCAAGACAAGAAGATACTTGCTTTGAGCATCCTTTCAAACCCGATTAGGAGAATTGTATTGATTAAACAAACCGCTGCCCTAAAGACTTCTACACGAAGTGGGTATCTGGCGTCCAGTTCCCAATATTCAGTATACATGCTATAGTGATTTGAAGAGACATTTTTTTATTAGCGATTCATCTATCATTTGTTGATTCCACGAGGAAACGAAATATTGTTCCTATAGTTTTCAGTGTCTTGTTGATTGTAGAGGCGAGATAAAGCAGTCAGAGTTTTGTTCAAGAATGAAACTAGATCAATCAACCCAATCAAAGAAGGTGGAAGGAGTCATCATCAGTATGGCTCTTTCCCCATCAAATAGTATCATTGGGTCACATCAGTAATTATTTCTAGTATACCGTGACTTATCAGGCACTAGAAGAGTATTAATGGTCAATCTTAGTTCACTTGGTATCAATTCAAGGTGGTTACAATTTTTAATTTTTAGTTTGATCAAGGTATCACTCATCAATTTTAGGTTAGTAGGGTTAAATGGATTTCAAAGTTACAACATTCACTAGCTTACTATCACCCACAAGGCATTTTCATCACAACCATCAAGGCCACAATGCCCAACAATATCTTGTTGGCACATAATCAAGCCTAATTTGGCCTTGCTTATCTTTTTTAGGATCATAATATTTGGCATTAGGGAAGGCCATCCCAAGATATTAAAAATCCACGTGGAAAGGCTGACTAATTCATATTTCATGAGATGTAGACTTAAATTACCAAAATTTCAACATTGACCCCTTTCATTGGTCACTAGGCGGGTTCCATGTGAGTTGGAGATTTAGTAGAATATAAAACGATTTATATTCACTTTTCAAAATATTTAGTGGTTGTACTCTATAGGTCTTACGATAATCTTTCTAACGAGCCCTCATTTGTCCAACTTTGAGTTCATATGCATAGTTTACGAAGGGTGCAGGTTGCACACGTCCTAGATGGCCAAATTCAATTGTTACGACTTTGTGATCAAATTCAGTTATGAGTCTGATCCATAGATAGAATCAGACATAGTGAAGACATAATGAAAAATTGAGGCCTTTCCAATGATATATCATATGCTTGCTTTCGACTCTTGGTTGTTGAGAATAATCTTTTGCAAGTTCTAGACTCGTTCAAGGTTTAAAAATGTTGTTAATGTGCACTAAATTAGAAAAATAGAGTTTCCATTTTGTAGTTGACTCTAATACCTTTCCAACAACACCTCATTTGCATTGTTCTTGTGTTGAATGACCTTTTTAGAGATGTCAGATGTCTTCATACTAGATTTACGAGGTCATGGTCTAGACAGCTTGCATGAGATAGTTTCAAATTGGTCAATTCAACATTTGGCAACCTTATGTAAGCATTGTGAGTTGGCATCATTAAGTACTCATTGAGACCTTTCTGATGATGCTTCATTGTCTCAAATAGATGTTGTATGATGACATGGAAACCTCCACAAATTTGATTCCCTTGTGGATCTTATCAACAAATCAGTGTTTAAAGTTAGATATTCCTAAGCAAAACCAAAGGTTTAGTTCACACAAGATTTGATTACTGATTGAGTAGTTGTGATGCGCTTGTTGATACCTTTCCAATATTGTGCTCTACCTCTCATTCTGAATCTGTCTCATCTAGCTCCGTCCTTGGTCTCCTCCGGTCAAATTCCTTTAAAAAAGTTAAGCTTGTTGACTTGGCACAAATTTCAAGAAAAATAAAAAATTAATTAGAAAAAAAGGAAAAAAGGAGGATATGCCAAGCATGCTTAATGCTAGAAGAGAAAATTGCAAAATTAGAAAAAATATAAAGAAAAACAAAACCCCTCTCCCTTCCTCTTTCATTCACCATTTTATTGAGTTGGTTTATTGGAGGAAGGCTTTTGTTTGTATGCATGCCACATTTCTAATCCATATAACCCACTAATACCATAAACCATGTAACATTTATTTTCCAATTGCCAATTATGCTTTCATAATAACACTAGTTTGGGTGATTTTAATATGGCCCTAGTTGATTTTATGGAGGATATTTACTATTGGATTGTGGGTTATTGTGTTGGTTGGATATGTATTTGGAAAAGAAAATGTTGAGTTTGAGTTGTGATTGCTGGTTTGAAGTTATTATGAAGTTGTTTTATTGTTTATTAAGTGCATACTTCTTTACATTTCAAGATTTCAATCTTGAGTTATAGGGATGTTATTGTTAATAATCATGATTTTATGTGAAAGAGGGAGGGGATTTGAACCCCTCTTGGGCACTAGGCCCAAACCCCCTTGGCCCTCATAGAATTTTTTAAAAATAAAGTGTTGAAGATTAGTTCTTATTATTATTTGTTAATAAGTATATACAAGGAGGAGGGTTTGAACTCTCAAACCCTTCCACACTCCTCAGCAATCCAAAGCCTATGTCGTGCCTTCTCCTCTCCCATGGCATTGGCTTTAATCCTGCAAGCTCAAACCACCATGGCCAGGGCTCCTCCTACAACCATAAGCCACCCGCACCATGGCTACCTTACCGTTGATGTTGGCCTCTTTCCATCCAACTACTAGCACACTTTTCCCTCCACCGTGGTCACACGCCCAAAGGATTGCTAAGCCACTATTGGGAGCAATGATTACCTCCCATATTTGCACCTAAAACCATCCAAGCCTTTGTTGACCCACTGTCATTTCCTCCACTAGGAGCGGTGGGTTTTGTAGCCATTGCCTTAAGCAGGCTCTCCATTGCTCAACCACTACAAATTTCAAAGTGAGATGGGTGATATGCTCTCCTACTACCTAGGCAGACCACCAACCCTCCACCATTGGTTCATTGGCCTTAGATTTCAATGTAAAATAAAAAAAAAAAATATACCTTGTAAAGTAGTGGTTTGATATGGTTGGAGGGGAGGCAATTTTTATGCTTTATTTTATTGTATAGTTTTTATATGTGCCACATTTGTTTGTTTTATATATCATATAAACTTTAATTTTAATGTTATATATATATATATATATATAATGTTTTATTTCCTTGGTAATTTTTTGGGCATTTCAGTCCACCCAGGAAATACAATTTGTCCCACTCTCTAGCCTAAAAGCTAGAGTGAAAGTGTTGGTACCTTTCCAATGCCACACAAATATACTAAAACTACTTACTCACATGTACATACCCCACCCCTTCGGAATTAAACATATGACCTTCAGAGATAAGACATGTGTTCTTAACTATTAAGCCCACACAAATTATACATGTAAATTACATTTTATATATTATATCAAATTTATTTGTATATTTTATATAATATATAGTACCTAATTTATATGATATATAAACACAAATTTTATAACATAAAAGTTAAAGTTTATATAATATATAAAAGAAACAAATGTGACACATATAAAATCTATATTGTAATATTAAAATTTAAATTAAAAATACCCTTGAACCATATCAAACTACTACTTTGCTAAGTATATTACAAATTTTGATTTTATATTGAATTTTGAAGTTGGCAGAGCAGTTTTGGGGGATCGATGGTTTGCTTGTGTGATATGATTTCCTACCACCCTCCCCCCTTTGAAATTTTCATTGGTTAAGCAATGGAGAGCTCAATTTTGGCGACGCCTAGGGAGAAGCTATAGAACCTATCTCTCTTGGTAGAGTAGTGGAGAGCCTGATTTAGGCGATGCCTAGGGAGAAGCTATAGAACCTATCTCTCTTGGTGGAGGCGGTAGTAGCTTGGGTGGTTTTAGGTGTAACGAGAGAGGGGGTTTAGTGATGACTCAGCAATACTTTTGGAGTGTGGCCATGGTGGAGGGAAAAGCATGCTATTAATTAGATGGAAAGTGCCCAATAACAATGGTAAGGTAGCCACAATGGGGGTGGATCAACCCTATAGGAGGATCCACGACCATGGTGGTTTTGACCCTTATTGAGGCCGACGTCATGGGAAAGGAAGAGCCATAACATGTAATTTAACATGTGGAGTGTGGAACATTTCCATATACTTGTTAAAAAAACAAAAAAATAGAAGGGGGTTTGGACTTGGTGCCCAATAGGCGTTTAAATCCCCTCCCTCTTTCACATAAAATCATTATATTAACAATATCATATGTATAAACTAAGGCTCAAATCTTGAAAATTTAAAGAAACTTGCACTTAATAAAAAATGAACCAAGGTCATAATATATTCGGACAAACAATTATAAAATCAAACTTAATCTTTTCCTTTTCCAAATACACGTTAAACGACATAATAACTAATAATTCAATAGTAAAAGTTGTTCATAAAATGAACTAGAGGCGAATTGAAATCAACCAAACAAGTGATATGAAAGTGTAACCAAGAGTTGGAGCAAACATGGTACATATTCTATGGTGTTGATGGGGGTTGTATGGATTAAAAACTTGGCTTGTCTATGAACCAGGGCTTTCCTTCAAATAATGAACTCAACAAAGTGGTGAATACAAAGGAAGGGGAGAGGGTCTTTGGTTTTCTTTATATTTTTCTAATTTTGCATTTTTCTCTTTTTACATGAGGCACGCATGGCCTCTACTCCTTTTGTTTCTTTTTCTTTTTTAAATTATTTCGTGACAAGTCAGCTTGTTTGACTTTTTCAAAGGTATTTGACTGGAGGAGATTGGGAGTTAAATGAGCCATGGAGCATGCCATTGGAAAGTTTTCAATGAGTCAATTCTGATTATGCAATAGACAATTTGAGCTCATGCCAATTAGGCCTTCAATTTTTCCCATGAAAATTTGGCTTTAAACTAAGTTAAACTAAGCCACATCTCATGAAATATGAATTGATCAGCCTTGACACATGGATTTATGATATGGGAATGTTTCAAAACTTGAATATAGGACGAGGATGGCCTTTGCTAAGGCCAAAATATTATGAGTATGAAATAAGCTAGATAAACCCATATTGAGCCTAATTGTGTGTCATCAAAATATTGTTGGGTACCGTGAACTTAATGTTTGTCATGAAGATGCCTTGTTGGTGAAAGTGGGCTAGGAAATGTTGTAACTTTGAAATCCATTCATCCCTATCAACCCAAACTTGATGAGCGAGACCAAACTAAAAATTGAAGACTGCAACCACCTTGGATTGAGACCAAGTGAACTAAGACTAACCATTGATACTCTTCTAGTACTTGATAAGTCACTATGTGCTGGAAATAATCAGTGAACATGACTGTACGATACTATTTAACATGACAAGAGCCATAATGACGACGACTCTTACCACCTTCTTGAACTAAAAATAGCCTAGTATTGTCTTGGAAATATTTAATATTCTAAAATATCATGTTTAGCCCAAATAAGATTTTTGGGTCAACAAGGGGAACACAAGATTAACTAATGAAAAAGCTATTTGCTTGCCCCTCTTCTTATACTTGAGGCTTTCTTCCAAAGATAGCCTTAAATTAATCGCGTGTAATTTTCTAAAGCCTTTGTCTTGACATAACCTTAAAATAATTTCAAAGCTTGTTAAAAAAGCATTCCAAATATCTCACATGGTTTTAACAACATCTTCGTGTTATCACTATAAACTAGAAGGAATCAAATGAAACATATAAGGAAAGTTTTAATGCCACCTCACATAGTGCTTGTCAATTTGAGCTAGTGTTTACTAAGAGGGGAATCCACAGTAAAACCCAAGGTTAGATATTCAAATTTAAAGAAATGGTAAGTGGCTTAAGTCCAATGGGAATGGACAGAAATAAATAAAAGAGAAAGTTGACTGGGCATGCAATTTACCCAAGGCCAATCAACTTGTAGTACTATCAAAGTACTTATAAAATCAATGAATAATTATTAAATTATCAAATTGGTCGCTAAGAAAGTGATAATATTTATTTCCAAAGTTGTAAATATAAGGTATAAGACATCAAATAAAACCACAAATCTTGAGGGGACTTAAAAGTTATCGCATATGATCTCTTTCCCACACTATTCAAGGATAAATACAATCATGTGACTAATAATATGAGGCACCAATATCAAGTCTTCCATGAACTTTACAATTTGGCATGAAATGGAGTAGATTATGAAGGTATGGAAGGGACAAAGCAAGAAGGACACACTAATAATTGATGAAGAATCCATTTGTTTGCTCCTCTTCTTATGCTCAAGGCTTTATTCCAAAGAGAGCCCTAGATTAATCTCATATGCTTTTTCTAAAGAAGGTTTTGTTCCAACATAGCCTTAAAATAACTCCCAATCTTGCATGATCATTTTCATAAGAACATGCCAAATATATCACACATGGATTGATCCACTAGCTCTACTAGGTCAAAGTAATTTGCATTCATAGGTGAGCATATCCCACTGATATACCTACTCTACTAAGTCAAAGTAACTTGCACTCACATGTGAACATAATCCATAATTTGCATTCATAGGTGAGCATATCCCACTGATATACCTACTCTACTAAGTCAAAGTAACTTGCACTCACATGTGAACATAATCCATGAAAACAAACTAGATGGGTTGCATGTGGGATGCCTCGATGTTTCTATTTTTAGAGGGGATGCCCTAATTTTACACCTTCTTGAAACCATTTGAAAGTTACGGGTTTCTTCTCCATCACTATATGACCTCACTCATGCACGTCACTTTATAAAAAGAGAAGCCGAAAAAAAAAAAATTCCTCGATCACCACCAAAATTCACATCCATGCTCTAATTTTGAAAAAGAGTATCAAAAAATGTGATTGGTTTCCAAGAATATAAAAATTATAAAAAAGGTAGCTTTAAAATTCTAAGATACCTTTATGAAAATTCATGAGATGGATACTCAAAACATAACTTGTCGTTGAAAATAGTAAATTTCAAAAAATCAAAACTCCCCAAAATAACAAATCACAAAATCAACAAGTACCCTTTTGAAACAATTGCCCTCCCATGCATTCTCCAAGTTTTGCTTGTAACATGAATGCCTTAGCACTTGATAAAATTAACAACGAAGCATTAACACATGGTGTCTCCTACGAAAAATCTCTAAAAATAGAACTTCTGTCGATCTTAAACTTTGGAACCAAAATATGTACTCATAAATGCGTTGAAGCTTAAGTCTGAATATAACTAAGGCAAATTCGATGTCAACACTTCTTGGATTAATCCTTTTTGCTCAGTCGAGCCATCCACATGAACTTCATTTTTGCCTTTGTTATAAGAAGTCTTAAACTTCCCAGTGTTGAGCACATCAAGGGTGGATTAGTTGAAAATGATAGAGCTCCTACAATAATAATGAAATTAACAAAGACAAAGTTCTTAGTTATCGATTATAATAAAAGTAGAGTGGACATAGATAGATCTAGATTTCATAATTACCAGTTATACCAAGATTGAAGTTGATAGGGATGGAACTCAAATAACATAGGTGGATTAATCATGGTGTATATCCTACAACAAAAACGGAGTTGACAAAGATGGACATCAAAAATGGTGAGACCATCCCTAATCGAAATAAAAGTCAAGTCAACAATGATAAACCTTGAAAGACATGTCTTACATGCAACCTCTTTAACATTAGAGGTGAGTATGTATTATGATTAACTCCATGCTCAGTCAAGAGATGGTTACATAAATAGAAGTGATATTATGAATGGGGTGTGTAACCTTAATCTGCAACCAATAAACTCTTATGTTAATAGAATACCCTAATGCCTTAATAACTATTTTACATAAAGATCATAATTAACTTTTAGAAACAACCCTAAATTTACTCCTTAATTATGTTGTAAGACACTTATAGGGTGGACATTACTTTGAGTATATTTGTCTACTGTTGCTCTTAAAAAAACACATGTCCTCTATTTATGTTATGTTCTGATACCTCCATTCCACCATTTTCCAAATCCATGTTGGGATTTCCAATTTATCTAATCAATTGGGGTTTAGAGGAGATTATTCATAGAATTGTAGAGGGTTTACCTTTGTTGACTAATAAAATAAGGTATTGGTTCCAATTTGTAGGGACCTATAATGGTGACTAGAAAATCCTTACCACCCATCTCTAGATGAAGCCTCTTTCTTAAAATACTTGTAATAAAAACTACTAAATTTTCAATGATACCTACATGTGAAAAATTAACATAACTGATAATTCCACTACATAACTCTATCTGTATCAATATAAGACACCATAGCGTTATAATCAAGAATTGCTTCATGTTTTGGAATCAATACAATGATTCCAAAATACAGTCCCAATGCAAGTTTTCCAAACCCATGACAAACACAAAATAACTCTTGTTTTTTTTCTCTCAAATCATTTTGTGCCTATGAACTCTCTTATACCATAAGACCTGCAGATTAGAGGCAGGGCATTATGATTCATGTAACTTGGCATGAGTGTAAAAAATCTTTTGGTGAGCCATGAAGGGTTTCAGGGTTTAGGGTGGGGTGTACAGAGTATGACGTTGAGTATGGAGAGTTCATTTGGTTTGGGTTATACAAGACGTGTCTGGAACTGCTCATTGATGGTTGAAACATTGTTTTTATTGGGATCCTTTGCGGTCACTGTTCTTGACCAGTATTATTGGTTTTATTGTATGGATAGGTGTTGATGGGTGTATATTTCTGGGCATTTCTGCTGTTTAGAATACTCAGAATACTCCTTTTTTGTTGACTATCATGTGGATACTTGGGCCAGTATTATCATTCACTGATAGGATTTTTGTTTATTTTGTTTATTTTGCTCCTTGTGGGGTTACTGGGTGGTGAACTCTTCGAAGATAGTGGATCTTATACGGGTGACTGATTGGGGTCGTGATGGTGCTAGTGGAGCCCCTGGCTGGGGCTTTTGATGGGGGACAACATTTGGGGAATCCTCCGGATACTAACCCATACTCCACTATTATTGGGGATGACCCACTTTTCTCATTATTTGGGGAGGATAGGGTTACATCTGATGAGGATTTGGGTGACAATATTTTCTTTGAGCCTGAAAAACTCCCTAGGCGGGGAGGTGGATCTTCTCGCAGTAAGGGTGTTATTGCTAGGAAACATCGGGCACATAAAGGGTTTAAGTTAAGGCCAATTGAGCCCGAGATGACTGTTGGAAGAGATGTACAACTTGGCAGGGTTCTTAGTCTATCGGCTAGGGATCTGGTTGGGAAGGTCTGCTATGTTGATGTAAACCGCAACATTATTTTGAGCTGGGTTAATGAATATTGGAAACCCATTCTCACCTACTATCCTTGCATCTATATTCTTGTCAACAATTGGGTGGTATTCCACTTCTTGGATGACGACCACTCCTCATTGATCCTTGGTCGGACCTGGGTATTTGGAAGAGGGTCACTCTGTCTCAAACGTTGTCATTCTGATTTTAATCCTCAGACTGAGGTGGTTCAGACAAACCACCTTTGGGTTTTATTGAAGGGCTTCCTGCTTGAACTATGGTCTAAGGCTATTTTTACAGAACTTGCTAATCGTATAGGGAGGTTTATTTACTTTGATGATAAATCACTCTACCATGAAGACAACGGATTGCCTGGGTTTTGGTGGAGATGGACACATCTTTGGGCATCCCGGATAATATCACTATCAATTGGGGCTCGAAGGTCTTCAGACAACCCCTTGATTATTGGAGGGTTCCTTTCAGGTGTCACAATTGCGGGGAGGCAGGTCACCTGAAAGCGATGTGCTCTGTGTTGTCCAAACACTCAAGGTCACAGCTGCGTTTATCTCCCAGGAACACTAACCATGAACCAGGTTTGGAATTTTAAGTGGGTGTTTCTTCTCTTGTTGGGATGGAGAATGCCGCTGAAATTTTTTTGGGTAAGCTTGCCTCCATTTTTCCTCGGTTTTTTGAATCACTTTCGCCACTTGATTTGGCCAAACTAAAACTCCATGATAATGGGGCCAATCCATTGGGGTTGGACACTTCCTCTGGGGTGATGGAATGTGGGGACTTACCCTCTGCCCCGCCAAAACTGTTGAGCGCTGAAACAGTGTTATCTCCGGATTCCCAATTGCTGGTGGATGAACGGGAAATCATGGAGCTATTGGGCCTGGATAGGGATGCTTTACAAGATGGTTCGCCAGGTATGGGATTATTGAAAGAGTCTATATCGTTTTATTCCAGTTGTATGGATAGGGTTTTGTCCTTTTCAAGTGGTAACCCCAATGTCACGCTTCGTAAGAAGAATGGGGGTAGACTCCCAAAGGACCTGGCTAGAAGGTATGGGGTAGGGGGTGTTGCTTTGTTTTGGGTGATGCGATTCATGTTGAGGAGCGGGATATTGTATCTTCGTCTGATATTTCTGAAACCTTTGGGCCTCTTATATCAGAGTCGACCCCATCAAAGGTTCATTAATGTTTATTTCATCTTTAAATCTCAGAGGGGTTGGGGGTACCCCAAAACTACTAGCCCTGCGTAGACTACTAAATATTTATGCTCTTGATATTATTTTTTTGCAAGAGACTATGGGTTCTGGCTCTAAAGCCCAAGATTTTTTTTGGCATATTCTCTCGGAATGGGAATGTTGTGTTATTGACTCTGATGGTCTCTCCGGGGGTCTTTTGGCTGCTTGGAACCCCTGTTTACTCTCACTTCGCTCCTTTTGTGTCGGTGGTGGCATTTTATTACTGGGGAGACATCGGGAGTTGGGCCTGGAATTACAATTGTTTAATTGCTATGCTCCTTATTTGGATCAACAATCCTACTAGTTAGTGTTGGAGACTAGTGGATTGTTGGATTTAAAATCGCTGATAATTGCTGGAGATACGAACCTAACTCTGAATGTTGGGGAGATTTGGGGACAACGGGCCAGGGGGGGATCCTCTACAGTCTTGGTTCCTTAATTTTTTCTTTGGCCATGGTCTCATTGATGTGAATCCCAAACCATTAGCTCCCACATGGAATAATGGCATAAAGGGATCTGGTTATATTGCTAAGAGTATTGATCGCTTCTTTGTGAGTGAAACCTTGTATGAGTTGGTGGATAAGTGTTCGTCATGCATAAATCCGGCTAGTATATCAGATCATGCCCCTATTTTTCTTCGACTTCAGAAAGGTCCTCCTCTCTATCGTTATCCTTTCAAGTATTTCCATGTATGATCTACTGAATTGGCTTTCATCACCTTGGTTCATGAACATTGGGCATCCTTTTGGTCTATTCCTCAGGGGCGGGCGATGGTTGCTTTGCCAGCTTTCCTTAGATTTCTTAAGTCCTTGGTTATCCCTTGGCTAATAAATCAGGCGCATATACAGAAGGATGATTTGTTAATATTAGAGGAAAAAATATAGGAATATCACTATGATCCTAACTTCTGTTTACTTTTTGATCCGGAGGGCACTATCCTACATACTATGGAAACTAAATTGGATGCTATTCTACGATCTGAGGAGGAGATAGTGCGGCTAAAAAGTAGGGCACTATGGATTAGTGCGGGTGACTAAAAATCTAAGTTTTTCCATAATTTTGTGAATGTGCGGAGAAAAATTAACACTATGTGGGAAATTGATGATCAGGACGGCTATAGGGTGTCTACACAATTTGATATTGAAAGGGTGGCCCGGGCTCATTTCGAGCAGCTATATACGAAGTCGAATACTTGCAACTTGTTAGCACAATTGGAGGTTCTTCAATGTATGCCCAGTATATTTTATTGATGAGGACAATGATCTTATTGGGAGACCAGTCACACTGGATGAGGTTGCTAATATTCTCAAAAAGATGGCTAAGGACAAAAGCCCGAGGCCTGATGGGTGGACCGTGGAGTTTTATATTCAGTTTTTTGATTTATTGGGAAATGAATTGGTCATACTGATTGAGGAGGCACGCACTTCTGGCATGGTTAGTGGTGGTCTGAACTCGACCTACATTTCACTGATCCCAAAGATTTCAGAGCCTACTTCCTTCCAGGATTATCGTCCGATTTCTCTTTGTAATCTTCTGTACAAGATCATTTCTAAGGTGATAGAAGATCGTATCCGGGATGGTCTTTCTAGAGGTATTTCTTCTGAACAGTTTGGCTTCCTGAAACAACTTTTGATATTCGATGCCATCGGTACTGCTCGGGAAACTATTCACTTTGTAAAAACCAGTTTGGGGCCTTCCTTGGTTTTTAAACTAGATCTTGTTAAGGCTTATGACCTAGTGGAGTGGTCATTTCTTAGACTTCTTTTATTGAATGTTGGGTTAAATATTGGGACAACTAACTGGATTCTTGGTTGTATTACATCTGTCAATTTTGTTGTCCTTGTCAATGGGAAACCATTTTCCTTCTTCAAAGGTTCTCATGGTCTGCGGCAGGGATGCCCTTTATCGCCTTTACTTTTTCTTCTAGTGATCGAGGGCTTGAGAAGACTTCTGTATAAGGAAAAGGTGTTGGGATTGATCATTTGTATTAAAACTTCAAGGTATCAATACATCACACATTTACTCTTTGTGGATGATGTACCGATCTTTGGATTCGGGACATTTGAGGAATGGAGACACTATAAGACTTTTCTATATCTCTTTTGTACTGCTATAGGTATGACCATTAGTATCCCCAAATCCCGTTTCTTTCATTATCAGTTGGATGCTAGGACTTGTGAACATATCAGTGGTTTATTCCCCTATGAGTTTAAGGAATTGGAGGAGGGATTTAAATACCTGGGCTACTTCCTTAAGCCTAATTCCTATAAAATTACAGATTGGCAGTGGATTATTGGAAAGTTTGAAAATAGATTCAACCTTCGTATTACCGGTGCTTATCTTTGGGAGGTCGTTTGAATTTAATTAACTTTGTATTAGTCAATCTTCCTATTTATTGCCTCACTCTTGCCAAGGTGCAATCCTCTATCTTGCATCAGATCCGCAGGATCGCATTCAACTTTTTATGGAATGCTAAAAAAGATCAACAGGGATTTCATCTGACTGCCTGGAAATACATTGCAATACCAAAGGCTGCTGGCGGTTGGGGAATTAGGAACATCTTTTGGGTTTATCGAGCTCTACATTTAAAGAGTTTGTGGCGCGCTCTCAACACTGATGGACTGTGGGGTAAGGTTATCAGAGATAAATATCTTTGAGGTCTGTCGATAATTGAATGGTTTAGGAATGCAATTAAAAAGAACAAGAGAGCATCCAACATCTGGAATGGTCTCATCGACTCTTTTCCAATGCTTAATTCTTTTACAGGCTGGCAGGTGGGCGGCATTTTTCAGGTAAGATTGGGGGTCGATCCAATTAATGGTTGCAATACAATACTCAACTTGGATACTGTCCATGCTTTACATACCCAGGATCTTCTTTTCCTTAACCAAGCAAAGAATCCTCTAAATGCTGGACTAAATTCTTACTGGCTATCGGCGGAATCTATTGGTCTTTTTGGACAGATCGGTCAAGATTGGAATGAGTTCGTGGCTAAACTTTCAAGCATTGGTATTATCCTTTCCTCACAGATGGATAGACTACAGTGGACATCGAGAGATTACAGTGGCGAGCTTTCAGCTAAATGGGCATATCTTGCATTTGCTTCTAGTCAGTTTACAGACCCAAGTTTATGGTGGTACAGTGTTATTTGGCAATGGAATGATCCTATAAAAATCCTATGCTTCACTTGGTTTATTCTAAAGAATAAGGTTTTAACGATGGAAAATTACATGCGTAGGGGAGGAATGGGCTCGAATGTATGCCTTCTTTTTTTACAGAACGAAGAAACAGTAGAACATCATTTTGTTAAATGTCCTACTACTCTACAACTCTGGTCTGTTATTTCACATCAGAGGAGGATGGATTTCTGCTGGAATAGGGACACAATTGAAGACATTTTTCTTTATTGGCATCAAAGATACAGGACATACATCTCTCTCCCGTTATATTTTATTTGGGGCATCTGGAAGTGGCGAAATCGAATCTTGTTTGATGGCATTGAACATCAATTTGCTAGAGCTTTATACTATATCCTGCAGGTTATCTCCGAATTTGCCCCAAAAAAGATCAGCTTGAAAAATAATGTTATAAGAGTGCCAAAGCTGATAAACACGAGTCTATTTGGTTTCTTCGACGGAGCGGCACATGAAGGTAAATGTGGCATTGGGGGTTTATCGATAATTTCTGATAAACATTATTATGAACTTTCTCTAGGTGGGGGTTTGGGTAGCAACACAAGAGTAGAACTCTTGCCTTTGTGGACTCTTGTATCTTTTGCCCGTACAAAAGAGTTAACCACTCTTCAGATTCTCGGTGACTCCACAACGATTATTGGTTGGGCTTTGGGCAAGAGTCTCTTGAATGTGACATCTCTACATCACTGGAAACGATGAATAACCTTGATGTTGGAACAATTTCATGACTACACTATACAACATATCTCTCATTCCTTCAAGCATAGAGCTGATATATTGTCTAAGAAGGGATTATAGTTGGCAGAAGGTATTCTTCAGGGTACTCCTTTTACTGATCACCATCCGGGGGAAATGTTTTATGTTTGTCTTTTTTAATCTTGGCAAGACTTTATTATCCATTTTGTATAATCGATGCACAAAGTTTTAGGGGATTTTTGGTTTAGATTTCCCCTGTATCTGTGTTTTTTTTAAGATGTAAACAACAACAATGGTATAATTGGAATATTACTGAACAATAGAAAACAATATCAGATATTTTGTAAAAGACTGCATAGTCTGTATTCAAAGTTTCTATCCTTGGGATATAGGTATTTACTGTAAGTTTCTTTGATTCACAAAATGAATAACAAGGAACTTTTTTTTTCGTTGAAAAAAAAAACATAAGACTTGCAGACTCCATTGGCATCCACATGAACATGGTTCGAATATCAATGAAGTTTTCCCTTAGTAAGAGACTTTCTCTTAACCATGCCACATATACGATCCACTTTGACATGAAATGTTTCATGAAGTTTTCGCTAACATTAAAGTTTTCACTTGTCATTATTTATGGAGAACTTTCATAGGAAAGTTGAAGAAATGATAGAGTTAGCCTTGATATTCATGGTTGGATGGTTAATAATTATGTTTAATATTAAGAAAATATATATTATCTTTGCAAACTTTTAAGGTAAAGTTGAATAATAATATGGTTAGTTTCACAATGATGTTTTTTTATTGATAAAAGCAATTATTTTGCAAAGTTTTATATGAAAGTTGAATATGTGAGATGGTTAGTTTCACATTATTGTTTATTATAAATACTTTTATATTTTGTTTTTTTAAGAGAAAATGTGGGGTAAACTTATAAATTTTATAATTGAAGAAACAAATTATATGTTATTTTTCTTTTATAAACATATATATTTAAAGATTTCTATTAAAACAATTTTTTATTTATTTATAGAGATTCAATTTTAAATATTTTCATTGTAGTGAGAGAAACAAGATGCACAATAAAACCTAATATTAAAGAGATTGTAAGGTTTGTTCCATGCGTGGGTTCAAGATAATATATTATACAAAACTCAAAATATAGTAATAATATATTTAATGTGAGTTAAGTAATAATAATTTACAAGTTTTTTTTTATGTATAATTAACATAGATCCATCTCAAAACTGGATCTATTAAACATGGAGAGGGATCTAATTTCTTGAGGTGTATTTTTATTTTATTTTACGATTTGATCTTTCTCTTAGTTGATAGATCACGGTTTAAGTTTTAATTTTTTATTTTATAGATGGACATCGATTTTTTTAATTACTTTTCATAATTTTTTAATTTTATGAGCCAACATGGATTTTTTAAATTATTTTTCATAATTTTATTTTATGAGTCAACATGAATTTTTTTAATTATTTTTTTGCATTATGTTAGGTTACCTTACTTTACGTGAAAACATCTCCCCCATAGTGAGCTATAAAACACCTCACTCCTTTAGATGCAAAAATATTACTATAAAAACAAAATCGTCTTAATTATAAAAAAATAAAAAAAAAATATAATTTTATTGACACCATTCCATAGATGTTCTTAAGAGATACAAAGAAATGTCGTAAAAAGATTTATTATATAAAAATAAACAAAAATAAAAATGAGATTATATAAAGATGATAACGCCATAAAGAACAAATGAACCTGTGTAGTGAAGAAGTCAGGCATAAATATTGTTGCTGAAAGGGAAGTAGATATTGCTAAAAGGAGAATGTTACTCTATAAACTATTATACTAAAAAAAATAAAGAACAAGACCATATAAATTGAAACCAACAAAACTCCATAAATGGTGAAGTTGGATTCATGAAATTCACAATTCAAAGATTATGAAAGCTATACACAAAGTTATCGAATAAGTTAGTTCATTAATGATTTTATCCTTCATCCTCCGTAAACTTTCTTTGTATGCAAAAGTATTAATGATAAGTGAACTTTTTTTATATGTAAAAATATTAATGATAAGAGATAGAAAATCCAATGGATTGCTTTAATATATAAAATTAATTATTTAATAAATATTTACTTTAACATATTTCTTATCAACATCTAGCTCATGGGACAATGGCTACATCCAAGATATTTACTTAACATATTTCCTATCAACATATAGCTCATGTGACAATGGCTACATCCCATCCGGGTCGACACAACCCTTTGCTCTCTTTCATGTAAGTCCCACTACATGTCTTTAAGATTATTACTCCCCTTAGAATCTCCTCTTCCTTCTAGGGTTCAAAATTGAACGTGTCATAACAACATGTTGAAGGGTTCTTAACACGTTTTAGAATGATAATTTTAAATTTTAATATTTTATGACAAAGTGCAATAATTATATTAAAATTATATAAGAAATGTTAAGTTTCAAACTGTTGCTCAAATATTTTTTATTCATTGTTCAATTTTTAGTGTGCTGCTAGCCTTAAATGTGTTATGAAATGTACTACAACAATGCAAGCTATATAGATGTTGGCCATTGGCCATCTCTATTCCCAAGTTTACCCCTTAAAAAAAAACTATTAAATGCATTGTTACGAACTTATCTTCCACAATTCTCATATCTAATCTCAACAAGTTGTGAGATTGATTTTTTCCTTGATTTCTTTAATAAGAAAATGACATACTTAATAGGTTAGCGACTGAGTGAGCTTAATTTATTTTACTCAATGTCACATCCAAATTTATGAGTCTCCATTGCTAAGCATATCATAGTGATACATGATACAACTGGGTTGCCTTTTGTTCACATCAAATTGCTTAATTCATGATCTTCATGACAGTTTTGAGTATGGAACAATTTTAATTGTAGTCCTGACTCTCGGTCGGTTCAATAGTTGTACCTATAACCACGACCAATTCTTTGTATAAATGCCATGTCCATGAAGAGGATCAAGCGTGCGGGCTTTAGGTTCAAAAGTGATTCATTTGGCTGCTTGTTATTTTGTTAGTCTAAATAAAACTCTTCTTAAGTTGTATTTATCTACCTGAGTTACTTTCTATTGATCATACCATTGAGCGTCAGGGAAAATTTTAAGGATCCATACTTATTTAAAAGTGTATAAACCTTGGCGAATCTTACCAATTCTTAAAATTTCAACTATAAAGTATTTGGCGATATTCTTGTAAAAATATTTTAATTTCTAAGGATCTTATATAGTTTATATAAAAATTTGGAGATTTTAGAGTGAAAAAATTTTACCCCATCAAAATTGGGTGAAACGGGGCTTCAAAAAATGCAAATTGGCGAATCTTTTTTTTGAAAAAAACATTGAAAAATAGCCCATGGGCTAAATTTCACCCCTAAAATTATCCCTGTTGAACGAGTTGTTTTTTCTCTATTAATTTCTGAATATGAAATGTGTTGATGAAGGGTGTCGTATCACTTTGAGGCAATTCCTTGAGGTGGCCTGTGATGTCAAGACTCAATGCTTTGCTCACCCATTTAGATTAATCTCTGTCCAATCCGCCATTAAAGAAAATAATGGTTGTGTCACACAACAATTTCCTTTATCAACCACCAAACTACTGTCCAGGATAGATTTTTATGACTTATATCACACACATTCATTTAAAGAGCTGGTTGTTCTTCGATTACTCGCCGCCTTTTCGTAGTAGGTGTTTCTTATAGGGAATAGCCATGTGTTCCCACTAATTCTAATACGAAGTCTCACCCCACTTCTTTTAATACATTTCTTTAGCACTAAATCATCCCACCAAAGAACAAGAAATCCAAACGTCACAAATAAAAAAAATAAAAAATGGGTAAATGTTATATAAGTATGAATATCTTTTCCCTAGAAGGATTACACGTGTAGAGTGGATAGTGCAGAGAGGGAGATTAGAGGGAGATGTGTGTAATCAAAAGGAGATTTTGATTAAAATATCAAGTTGTAGAGTCTGGGACGAGGTTCGACCATCCAAATATCTGAGTGTTTATATAATATTATAAAGGTTCAAGTCTAGATATTAGAAACCTGGATCCGAACTTCCATTTAATTTGAAGTAAGAATCCTAGATAAATGGATGCATGGGTTTCGAGACAGGGTTCAAAGCAGATTTGGGATTTTCACTATATGTTCAGCCACACAAAGGGTTGTAAAGAATGAGTTTTTGAACTCGTATTGGTTAATTAAGAAGAAAAGAAAGGAAAACATGACGGGGTTCAACCGCGCTAGATTCCTAAGCTAGGAATATGCTATTTACAAGTTTGTATTCCTGAGTTGGACGCCACTGATTTCTAAGCAAGGATTCAAGGTAAATGTGTATCTCCCCTCCAATTTTCTTTTTTCTATTTTTTTAATATGTTTGTTTTCGAAATAGAATGACTATTTTATTTTGAAAGAATTAATACAATTTAGAAAGTTTATATTAAAACAATATTTCTTGTAAATATGATAATTGTGAGTTTATTGATTTATTTAGTGACATAAATTTCATTAAAAATATAATATTCTATTTAACACATTTTTTTATAGAGTGTATAATTAATTTATTATTATCAAATAAAAATGTGATTTTTTAAAGCTTTTCATCTTCTAAATGGGACATGAATATATACCCTTCTAAGCCCAGCCATTCAAAATTTATCCCTGCTGCCCTCTCTTTTCCTCACACTATAAGTCTGTTTTTGTGGGACGCTTGGACTTTTTAGCATACAATTCTTTTTAGCATTCACCCTGTGTAGGATGAGCTTAAACCATTTTGAAGACTCAGCGCACCCTCATGAAAGTACTGGGGTGGCTCAATCCCCGCACGTTCAGAAGTGGAGCTGGAGTCATACAGAAGGAAGTCCCGGTCACATTGAAGGAAGGTTTCGAGCAGCCAGGTGTTCCCATATACTCCAATGCATACGCTTCTCTCTTGCAGGAATGTACCAACATCCAGTCACTTAACCATATTCAAGCCCAGCTCTTCACAGCTGGACTTAACCATAATATATTCTTACAAACCAAAGTTTTGAGCCTGTATGCCATGTGGGGTAGTATGGACAATGCTCGATTAATTTTTGATAGAATAAGCAACCGAGATGTTGTCGTCTGGAATGTGATGATTAAAGGATATGCCATCAATGGCTTCTGTGAAGAAGCTCTGAAAATTTATTACCAAATGCAAAAGGAATGCATACATCCCAACCATTTAACGTTTCCCTATGCACTTAAATCATGTTCTCTGCTATTGGATTTAGAGGAAGGGAAAGCGATTCACGATCTTGTAGTTAGAAGAGGGTTTGAATCGGATTTGTTTGTGGGGAATGCTCTTATAACTATGTATGCCAAGTGTGGGAGATTAAAGGATGCATGCCAAGTGTTTGACAAAATGCCTGAACGAAACGTGGTGTCATGGAGTGCGATGATAGCTGGATATGCTCAGAATGGATGTGCCAATGAGGCTCTGAGGCTCTTCCACGGAATGCAAGTGGAGAATGTGAAACCCAACAAGGTCACCATTCTGAGCATTCTCCCTGTGTGCGCCGACTTAGGAGCTCTGCATCAGGGTAAGGGCATTCATGGATACCTTATCAGAAACGGATTTGAGGAAGATGATATTGTAGGGGCTGCTCTCATTGACATGTATTGCAAATGTGGCAGTATGGAGAAGGCATGCTTAGTTTTTGACAGAAGAGATGAGCAGAATATTGGATTGTGGAATGTTATGATAGGAAGGTATGCTACGAATGGCCCTTACGAGGAAGCCATTGCATTGTATTGCCAAATGCAACGGGCTGGCATTCGGCCAGACAACTTTACCTTTCCTTTTGTACTGAAGGCATGTGCTATCCTGTTAGCTTTGCAAGAGGGGATGAAGATTCAGGGTCATGCAGTCAGAGTTGGGCTTGAGTCGGATGTGTTTGTTGCCAATTCTCTTATTAGTATGTATACAAAGTGTGGGAGTGTGAGGATTGCACGCAAATTGTTTGACAGAATGTCTAAACGAGATGCAGTCTCGTGGAATACTATGATTGCTGGTTATGCACAGAATGGACATGCGAATCACGCTGTGAATCTTTTTAGTGAAATGCTATTGACAAATATTAAGCTTGACAGACTCACAATTGTGAGTGTAATCCCAGCATGTGCGCTTTTAGCAGCTCTGCAACAAGGCAAATCCATTCATGCTTACATTTTAAGAGGTGGATTTGAGCTAGACATTGTTATAGGGTCTGCCCTCATAGATATGTATGCCAAATGTGGAAGTCTAGACATCGCACACCTCTTCTTTGACAGAATGCCTAAAAGGAATGTTGTGTCATGGAGTGCAATGATTGCTGGGTATGGAATGCATGGGCATGGTGAGAACGCCCTTTCTTTATTTTCTCAAATGCAACAGCAAGGTCTGGAGCCAGATGGCATCACCTTTGTCTGTGTTTTGTCTGCATGCAGTCATGCAGGCCTTGTAAATGAGGGCTGGCAATACTTTGATTGCATGATTCCACAATATCACATTACCCCCAAGGAGGAGCACTATGCATGCATGGTTGACCTTCTTGGTCGTGCTGGGCGTTTGGATGAAGCGCAAGACTTTATCCAAAGGATGCCCTTTGAACCTGGTGCTAGTGTGTGGGGTGCCTTGCTTGGAGCCTGCAGAATTCATGGCAATACTGAGTTAGGAGAGTACGTGGCTGAGCATCTTCTTGACCTTGACCAAGAAAATCCTGGACGTTATGTGTTGCTGTCAAACATCTATGCTGCGGCAGGTCGGTGGGATGCCGTAGCAAAAGTGAGAACAATGATGAAAGAAAGGAGGTTGAACAAGACACCAGGATACAGCTTGATTGAGTTTAATAATAAGGTTCATGCATTCCTTGTGGGAGACAAGTCACATCCTCAATCAGACAAAATCTATGCACTTCTGGAAATCTTGGCTGGGAAAATGAAGGAAGCAGGATATGTGCCTGACACAAACTTTGCGCTGCATGATGTGGAAGAGGAAGTGAAGGAACACAACCTATGCAGTCACAGTGAGAAGCTAGCCATTGCTTTTGGGCTTATCAACACAAACCCCAACACCCCCATCCGAATCACCAAAAACCTTCGCGTTTGTGGCGATTGCCACACTGCTACTAAGTTCATCTCCAAGATTGTTAGTAGAGAAATTTTTGTGAGGGATTCAAAGCGTTTCCATCATTTTAAGGACGGCTTCTGTTCTTGTGGGGATTATTGGTGATGCTAATTAAATTGAATAATATGACTATGCTTGTTTAACTCTAACTTTGGCATTTTATTGACTTCAAGTGGGCTAGGAAGAACTAGGCATTGTTTATCTTTGTGGTATAAAATGTGGTTTGAGGACGGGAACTTGTTTGTACATACAACCTGAATTCTATGAAAAACATGGCTATCCCATCCCATCATTTTTGGCTGAGAAAGCTTTTTGAGAATCTTAATGATCCTTTCCTTGATCGTTCTTCAATCCTCCAAAGCTCAGTTTGAAAAATGTCTTTCGTAATCAGATACATCCTCCAAACTTGGCTATCTGTCATAATCTTTAGAAAATTGCTTTCTGATATTAAATTGAAATAACTAAACAGATACCGTTTCAAACTTAAGAAATGTCAATGGAGTTCTCCTTACTGGCAGTTCCATGCAGCATAACTATTATTTAAGGCTTCTGAAGGATGGTCTCTCTGGTATTGGGAATCCTCTCTACTAATAGGATAAATTTATTGTGTGGTGCTTGTTTCCAATCTTTTATAGTGTTTGAAGCTAGGATAATGTTATCCCAGGGATACTTTTCAAAGAGAGGTTTAATTGCTGGAAGAGGAGAAAAGCTCCTTTCCAAAAGGAGGATTGGAATTCTGCTTACTACAGGGCCTAAGGCGGAAAGGCAATTATAGATATTTCACAGCCAAGGAATTCTATCAAGATAATTATTATCTCGAGTCAATTTATTTTCATAGGCTGGATATAAGTTGATAGCTAAGTGGGCATGGTATCAGTTTGTTTTAATGTGGTGCTTAAACTATGGAGATCTAGGATTTATTAAAGTTTCGAGGAGATGGAATCAACGAGCGTGTCATTGTCTCCCGTTTACGAGGCAGGAAAGAACGTATTTTCAACATATTTTTTCAAGTTGCTGTTGGAGGTCTAGAGAATCTGCGTCGTTTTTGTCAATGCCTTGGTTTAGATTGGTTACAGGTAGGACTTTAATGAAGGAAGATATCGAATAGAAGTTTCTCTGCAACTTAGTATGGGATAAATCAAAGGTTTGATTAAAGAATGCATAGGCTGGACATATTTTCTATTGTTTCTTAAAACATTGCATTAAAAAGGTGTGGATTGCCATTATTATGATTATGACGAGAAGAAAGTCCAAACCATTGAAAATACAAAGGGGAAGATTTAAAAGTGCGAGGTGGGGGTAAAGAAAGCCCAGGTTTTTTTTTAAGGATTACGTTAGATATTTTTGGATTTGACCTGTATGAGAATTTAGAAAAGTAACGATATAAATTTATAATCAAGTATAGATCCGATGTGGATTTGATCAGAATTTAGAAAATTTAATAATATAATGTTACTATAAAGTTATGAGAAAGTGCTGAGAGGGATTTAATTCCTTGAGGTGTGAATCTTTTTATCTTAAAATTTTATATGAATGAAAAAAATTACAACTCGACAAATTAGATTTCTCTATGTGTTTGATAGATCTAGGTTTAAGATGGATCTATGATGCTTTTTAATTTTTTTATTATTTTATTTTATGAGTGGAAATGAATTTTTTTAATTACTTTTATTTTTTCCTAACTTTTTTTTCAACCGAAAAAAACCGTACTATTGCTATTCCTTGAATCAAATAGTACAATGATATTCACCTTTTTTTCACAAAAGGTATATGCTATATAATCACGACAGTGATCTCATAATTCTTCTCCGAATTTACATAATTTTTCATGTCCAACTTTACATATCAGAAAAAAACCATATCCTTACAAAAAGTAAGTATCAAAAATCTAGACAATATAACTCTTAGAAGAAAAAAACTTCACCACAATCCACCTTGCTGGACTCCATCCACTCCTCCCAATGGAGTAAACCTTCAGAGCCCGCCAAAGCTTGCTTGGATAACATATCAGCCTGTCCATAGTGTTCCCGATAGATGTGAGAAAAAGTGATCTGTTCCTGCTTATCTATCTCCACTCTGGTCCTTCTACACCAGTGTGAGAGAGCAATAACATTTAAATCAAATTCCTTGGCAGCCCACTTGATAGTGACACGTGAATCCCCAAAAACCATAATGTCAACCAACCCAAAAATGTTGGCACACTTCAGAACACACCACAATGGTACCAGTTCAGCTTTCATATTGCTGCCTTTTCCACAATTAAGGCGAAGAGTATAATAATGATCAATATTCAAATATATAATACCACCAGCAGCACACATCCCATACTGAGCCGCCCCATTAAAGAACAAAGTGGGTTTGTTAACAGTTAAAGAAAACTCACCAAACCTTCTCTCCTTTGCTGGTAAGTGATTCCCAGAATATTGTTGAATTAAGTGTGTAGCAATTAGTCCACAAGCAACAACGTCCGGATCTTTATCCTGAAATGTGCATAAATTTCTGAAAAACCAAAGGGCCCAAGAAATGAAAATCGGGATCTGTATAAAGTCTCTGTCAACACGAAACCAACTCAACAAGGCCTCCCCAAAATCCACCTGCTCCCATACCTTGTTGATAGCCAACTTTAAAATGCAAAAATCCCAAACTCTTTTACCAGAAGAACAGAAAACAAACAGATGATTGGTGGATTCAGCATTTTCCTTGCATAATATACACCTGTTAGGTCCATTCCACCCACGTTTTATAAGATTATCCCAGGTTTTTAGAGTTCCTTGCAAAGCATGCCATAAAAAGCATTTGTGCTTTAAGCCAATATTCCACTTCCAAATCTTTCTATACCACCAGTGTTGTGGGAAGATGTATTTCTCCTGCATTATTCTATCATATGTAGATTTTGCAGTAACAATACCAAATTTATCATTCCAACACCACAACAATCTATCTTCATGTTCTGATAAAAAGATGCCAGCCGAACCAAGAGAACTAATATATGAATTCCAAGAGATGGCGTCCTCACCCACCAATCCCAAATCTGAAGCCTGAAGCCAATATGCCTGAAGCCAATATGTCTGTCCATTAACATTTCTGATGCTTTCCAAGAAAGATAGACCATAAATTTTTAAATAATCCAGAATCTTAATTGAAAGACAAACGGGTTCAAAAATACCCAGAATGAAGTCTTTACCAACCATAATGGTCTTCCCGTTACCAACCTGCCACCTCACGTCGCGAATAATCCAATCTGAAACCTTTAGCAAACCACGCCATAAAGGAGAACAAACAGGACTCTTCGGCATATTTAATCTGATCCACTCTACCAAGTTCATATTTATATATTTCACAAAAGATATCTTAGACCAAGGATTCTGATTGAAGAGACACTTCCAGAGACTTTTTGCCCTGAGTGCCAAGCTGAAAGATTTTATATCCTTGATACCCCAGCCACCATAAATCTCAGGTCTAGAAACCGACTCCCAACTCGTCATCACCAGAGAAGCTCTATCCATACCGCCATTCCACAAGAAATTAAAAATCAGTCTTTTGATTATATTCAAAATATATACAGGAACCTCAAGGAGTGAAAACCAATAGACAGGGATACCCATCAGAACAGCCTTTACCAGTGTAAGACGGCCCCCCACAGATAGCAATCTATATGACCAATGTGAAATCCGAGCCTCAAATTTCCGTACCAGCCACCACCAATCCTTGATCTGATAATTATTTGGTCTCAAGAAAAAACCCAAATACTTGAGACCCTCATCTAATGGCTGGCAATTGTAAGGCATAATAGAAGCAATACCATTCCTTTCAACTGAATCCACATTATGATAATGGAAACAAGACTTTGACATACTTATCTTCATTCCAGAAACACGACAGAAACAATTTAAAATATTTCGAAAGACCCCCCATTCAGCAGCAGAGGCCATACCAGCCAACAAAACATCATCCACAAATATCAGATGTGTAATGACACAATCAAACCCCATATCAATACCCTTAAGTAAACCTTCCTGTTTGGCAAAATTTAACATTCTTCTAAGAGCATCCACAATCAAAAGGAACAGTAGAGGGGATAAGGGGCACCCTTGCCTGATTCCCCTCGAACACTTAAAAAAGGAAGAAGGCGAGCCATTTATCAAAACAACAATACTAGCAGGAGAAACACATGACATGATCCAATTTATAACCAACGGGGGCATCCCAATCTGGATCAAAATAAGCCTTAAAAATGTCCAATTTACCCTATCATATGCCTTTTCCAAATCTAGTTTGAGTAACATAGCACCGATCTTCCGGCTTTTTATAGAATGTAACAGTTCCTGAGATGCCCCAATGGCATCATGAATCTGTCTATTAAGCAAAAAACCAAACTGTTCAGCAGTAATGTGATCTGACAGAGCCACTTTAATTCTCTGAGCAATAATTTTTGATACCAACTTATAGGCCAAATTGCAGAGAGCAATGAGTCTATAATCACCAAAGTGTTCAGGCTTACCCTTTTTTGGTATCAAAGTAACAAATGAAGAATTCAAAGCACCAGAAGTGAAACCCTGCACTCTTGTATGTTCAACCATTTGCAATAGCTCAGGACCCAATAACTCAAAGAAATGAGAATAAAACTCCACGGGCCACCCATCGGGACCCGGGCTTTTTTCCCCAACAAAAAGATTTATCGTATGTTCCACTTCCTCCAGAGATACCTCCCTCCCAAGAGCAGCAGCCTCCTCGTCATTGAAAAACAGGGGAAAGAGTTCTGCAATTTTGATTTGTTCCCGTAGATCACTAATACCTTCTTCCTTATAAATATTCCCAAAATGCTTGACCGCTTCCAATTTTAAAACCTCAACACCCGAGCAACTATTACCATCAGCATCAGATAATTCCCATATAGAATTCATATTCCGACGAGCCAAAGCAAAAGAATGGAAAAAATTTGTGTTTTGATCACTAAGTTTAATCCACAGCGCCCTGCTCTTTAACCTCCATTCCATCTCCTCCTTGAGAAGGATAGCATCTCTTTTCTTCTCAAGTAGCTTGACAGCTTCAAAATCCTCCTGACTCATCTCGCCCTTATAATTTTCATTATAATACTTATGAATCTCATCTTCTAGCAATGTCAATTCCTGCTTGTCATCTTTCTTCTTCTTCTTAATCCAATCTCTCACAACACCCTTCAAGCTACGCATCTTGTTGCAGAACACATCCAATGGATTTTCACCTTCCACACTGGCAGAAATCCAGTAATCTTTCACCAATTTACAAAAGTCTTCCTCCAACAACCAGGAATGGTTAAATTTAAAAGGAACATATGACTTCTCCCCATAAT
The DNA here is from genome assembly GCA_027924585.1 of Larix kaempferi. Classification (NCBI taxonomy): domain Eukaryota; kingdom Viridiplantae; phylum Streptophyta; class Pinopsida; order Pinales; family Pinaceae; genus Larix; species Larix kaempferi. The sequence continues at coordinate 1,673,181 of BSBM01001482.1, read as the reverse complement.
CATCGAACTGCAAAAGGATGGGCCAGTGGTCAGATACCTTATGTTCATGAACCCATGATCTGAATTTTTGAAATTTTACCAGCAGAGACTCCTTTACTAGGAAACGATCCAGTCGTTTGTGAACCCCATCAACACCCCCTCTACCATTACTCCATGAAGGACATAACTTAGCCGGTTCAATATCAATAAGCTCATGCTTCACTAACTTATTAGCCAACATGAATTTTATATTTTATATTTTGTAACTTATGCTTTTAGATATTTATTTTTGGTAATGTCACGTTACATAAGTTATACATAATGTTATGTTAGTTGACTTGTGAGACTAGCAAATGGTCTAAGAAACCGCGACCTAGGTGCATTTAAGCCGTCAAAATCGACCATGGCTGAATTTTTAAGTGTCTCCTCCTAGCTAACTCACGGGATTCAAACTCGGGTTGCAATGCAAAATGGGCAAAATGAGACCGTCAAAACCAATCATACTAATGAGATTGACTCTCATTAAAAAAAATATTAAAAATTAAATAATAATAAATTGAATTAATTCAAAGTAGACAAGATCATAGTTATTGAAATAATAAAAATTTATTCAAGACAAGAAGTGGATTCCGAGTAATTAAAAAATTCTAGACAAGGAGCGTGTTCAAGTTAATTAAAAATGTATGAATGGGACAAGGAAAACAACGGAGAATTAATAGAGATAAAGGTTGAGCTTAGGATTGGATTCATTAAAAATAATAATTTAAGGTTAATGATTAATTAGTAGAAAGAGTACATGGAGATTTAGAAGAATTATATAATACAAGAAATAAAAAAGGATAAGCTCAGGATTGGATTCAAAAGATTAGTAGAAAGGGTATATGGAAATTTGGAAGAATTATATAATACAAGAAATAAAAAGGATAAGCTTAGAATTCGATTGAAAATGATGTAATATGTAATTTGTTTTTAAGGTTAATGATTAATTAGTAGAAAGGGTTTATAAAAATTATATAATATCAAAAATAAAAAGGATAGGTTTATGTTTAGTTTAGAATGATAGATAAAAAAGAAAAGAAAATAAATAAAATAATGGGATGAAGAATTATATAATGATGATGAAAAAGAAGATTAATGTTTATTGAGATCTATTTGGTGTATCGAATCTTAAGAAAAGATAGAGGAATTATTTTGATTGCCATAAAAATGTTTTTCTATGATCAAAGAGCTTAGAAAGAAACATTCTTAGGTCACCATAGTTTTGACATATTAGAAGATCATGGAGGTTAGAATTGTAGCAAAGATTAGGAAACTACGATCAAATGTGGGTGTACGTAGTGCACTTTAAAAGAAAATGACATTCATCCTCAACACTCAGACTCACAGAGCTAGCAAATCCTTTCCACCCATGGTGTTTTAGAAATAAAAGAGATAAATTTAGGTTTAGCTTAAAATGATAAAACAAAAAGAATAAAATAATTAGAAGAATAGAAAAATATTATGAAAAAACAATCTAACATTATAATTATTAAAGCAATGAAAATAATATTTAAATAAGAATGTACTAAGAAAAATTATATTCATCTACATAAAAAAAGGAAATGGAATAAATAAGAATGTATTAAAAAAGTGAATAAAAAAGCTATATTAAGGATAAAAAGATGGAATAAAGAGAATAAGAGGGTTGAAATAATTAAAAGAATATTCAAATAAGAATGCACCAAGAAAGTGAATATAAAACTTATAATCTATAAGGGATTGAATGCGGAGATGGAATAAAATGGAGGGGAATGATTGAAAGGCTAAGGGAAAATAAAAGGAGGGGATAATGAAATGGCTAATGGCATAAATGAGGGATGATGGGTTTTCATGATTTGTTGAGTTTATAAGTATCTTAATGATTGAAATTGTTAAGATGTTTTTCAAATTTTAAGGGTTTTTCTAATAATGTGAGAAAAATAGTGGGGGCATTGATGCAAGGCTTTTAGTTTGGTCAAAGCAAGTGAGGTGTTTTACAATATGTTAGTGCTTTGCGATAACTAACTTAGTAAGGTGGTTATGGAACATGTTGGTTATATGTTCTTTAAGATGGGTTTGTATCTACCTACTGGATTGGTTGATGTTTTTTATTTATTTCAAGGGCTTCCCTAATAATGTGAGAAGAATAGTGGGGTGATGATGCAAGGGTTTTAGTTTGGTCAAAGAAAATGAGGTGTTTTGTGATATGGGAGCGCTTTCTGATACCTGACTTAGTAATGTGGTTATGGAATGTGTTGGACATATGTTCTTTGAAGTGGGTTTGTATCGACTTCCTGGTTTGTCTGATGTAGGATTTGCCACAAGAGTAGGGAATTTAGTAAACTCCTTGGGCAAACATAGGGTCAGATTTATCTTTAGTGCTTCTAAATAATTGTTTTAGAGTTTTGTGGGATTTGAAAAGAGTTTTAATATTCTTCTTGGTTAATATTTTAGAGATGTGATAGGTAATACCATGAATGTAAGGGAGCGAAATTAAGGCTCGGGGTGGGGAAGTTGAGAGGGGTTTCTTGGGTTTCAGATTGAGGGTGGAGCAAAAATCCTTGTTAATTTGGGATATAGAATAGCCATTGGCATTAGTGAAGTGGGTTCTTTATTTATCTAGGAGGTGAGGAGTAGAGATACAAATGGCTCTAGTGTAATGCCCCATATCTTGACAGTCGTTAATTAAAAACTCTAAGGTGAATTAGCTTAGCATTGTATTTGCTTATTATCTATTTGACGAAGATAGATTGATTAAGATGATTGTTATGTGGATGTGTGGACTCCCTTGAGGTTGTATGGTAAATGGAATTTACTGTTTAATTTATTAATGACAATGAATATGTTATTTCATTTGAACATGAAAAATTGAATATAGAATATCCATGTGTGGAATGCTAATTTAGTTGTTTGCAAAAATAACTTACATGATTATTTGTAAATGTTGTATTAGTGATATGGATTAACACTTGAAAGAGTTGGGTATGGCTATATATATGTTTCATGTTAATGATGAACTATTCCACATGTTGATTTGCTATGAGATGGCGGATTCCTATATCGCCAAGGGGCACGAGATGTATTGGACATCATGAGTATAATGATGTTATATCAAATTTCATGCTATTTAATTGTGAATTCCAATATTTCTATGACTTGTGGGTGAGTGTGAGTTTTGACAGGAATTGTGACTTGCCCAAAGTGGTTTTTCAATGACGGGACCCCTTATATCAGTGATGGCACATAATGGTTGATGTAGGGTGTTGACCCTAGTACTATCAGGGGGGATGGAGGTATTTCCCACCATTGAACCTCCGAAACTTGGAGTCGTGGGAGGGCTGTGCTGAGCACGCTCCCATAGATGTCAGATGACGACTAGTGGGTGCCCGTTGGGGAAGCTTGGTCGATGTGGTCGATCGACACTTCTGTTTACGGGTTCTATACATGGTCATACACATAGTTGAGATTCCATGGTATGTTCCAGCAGAGGATGGGATGGTGAGGTCAGGAGATGGAAGTAGCGGTGATTGGGGCGTTGGAGTACTGATGGGATGGATGGGACCAATGATGGATTGGATGGTGTTCTTGATTGTTATTAACCATCCTGATTATATGCTGGATTTCATCATTATGTTTATTTAATTATGTCTTATTGCTTTTGTATGAATGATGATGAATGATGAATGATGCATTGTTTAATTGTTCTTCTATGTGTTGTTTGTGATCATGTAATAATGATCTATTAGGAGCATTAAATGTGATTATTACTACCCACGCTTACGACGTGTGCACTGGCCATGCATACGCCAATTCGTGAGTACAATACTATGATTGGTCAATCGATGAATAAATTAATATGGTTATATTAGCTAATAGTAGCTTGGTTGATGAATTGTTGAAAGTATCACTTGTGTGTTGAAAGTATGAGTTTGTTGACTTGTTTAATATGTTTTAGATTTATATAAATTGATTGGATTATTGAAATACATATATAATTATATACAAATAATATAAATTATTTCATAGTATAATATAGTATATGAAAATATCTTATTTGACTTGTGTATGAGAGGATAATATAAATAAATGAATAGATAGGATTGCACAAGTTTTTAGAAAAGAATTGTCATAGTTGCATTTAAGGTAGAAGCACGACAAGTGAGACTTTGCAACCATGTGTAATAATATTTTATTAATTTAAATTAAATTGCTATTTTTTTTAGAAAATGAATTTATTGATTGTTGACTATTATTTTTGGAATTTATTGATGGATGAGGAGGATGAGGAGGAGTTTTGATATAAATATGAGACTTGAGATTGGAGGGAGGAGGTTCTTTTACTCTTAGGATATTTTGGGTGAGAGTTTTCTAGGAATGGGAATTTTGGATATTTTGGGGTATGAGAAGTTTGGAAGAGTTTGAGAACTCTTGGAAGATTTGATACATAGCGTACTAGTGCATCATTGTTCTGTTCTTTGGTGGTCTCGGGCACGGAGGTCCAGGAGGCCATTTGGATGGGGCCATTCAATGGCTTCCTGGGGCTAGGGAGCCAGCTAGACCCCTAGTTGGTTGGGAGGTAAAACCGTGGTTCCGCTTTGGGCAATGAAGATGGAAGCAACTCAAGGAGAAGATGGAAGCTTGCTCAGTTTGGACTCTGTCACCATTCTTATAAGGAGGTGTTTTTCTTGTGAATTTAAATTGTTTATAGTTGTCGCGAACTCTTTATATGTTGCTATGGTTGCATGATGCTTATAGGTTGTTGAGTCATACAATTAAGAAATCCACCATTTGTGGTTGTATTAATACTGTTATGCATTTCTAGAATGAAAAGAAAATAGATGCTTATTTAGATTAAAATTCTTAATACCCTTGAGAGGCATTACATCTAGTTACAAGGGTCTTGAGAATGGGAGATTTTTGAGTAGGGTGGTGGGTGGTGTTATATGTTAGGGTCCCATCCTAACTCCCATAGTTAAGGGAATAAGTTATTACTTAATATATAGTGACCATCTTTATCAAAAAAGGTACACTAGGTAGTTAGAGTATGTAATTGATAACGTAAGGTGGCCTCATTAAAGAAGGCCAATAGGTAGTTGATGTAGCCTCATTAATGAAGACCCACTAGGTGGATAGGGTTTTGGATAGATAGAAACTACCTATAGCGATAAAATTTATCTAGTTGGGTACTAAGTGATTAATATTGTATTAGAGCTTTGCTCAATCAGAGGCTGACCATTTGAGGAGGCAAATTAACATCACTTCTTATTTAGGATATCAACAAATGTTTTAATACTTTGATTTTTCTTTATTTACTTTTTGTAATTACATTTCTCGGTATTCTATTTTAGATATCAAGGTATACCATGAGTGGTGTCAGAGGCGCACTTTATTGTGCTAACACATGGCCAAGTTTTAGAGATTTTTCTTTTAGGCTATAGACTTGTTTAAGTGTCTTTAAACATAATGGTTTATAGTTCAACGAGTAAAATTATAGCTAGGAAACATACATAGAGGGAATACAAGTGAGGTCCCTTGGTTGGATGCCCTTGTACACCTTTATTGGTACCTGGAGTGTAGTATTGCATTAAATAGAATTTGTATACAAATTCAATCTTCCACCCTTGAGTGTATTGAAATTACCCTAGGCACGCTTAAAACCATCTTTAAATGAACCCATTGATCGTCTTGTTTCTATAGTACATTGAGCTCAACACTAATGAATATCACTCTCGTGTATCGGGGAATAATGTAGTACGATTAAGGGTATGGTTTATTCTCCTTAGTTAGCGTTGTGAAAAACTGGTTGAATACTATTGTTGGAAACGCTCAGGTATATCAGAGAGCTATAACACTTGAGACTTTTTTGCTCCTAGGATCCTGCAAAACCCTAACCTCTATAGTGCATGTGACACAATTTCTACATAACTTGGAATATCAAGAATTTGAGAATTCCATAAGTATAGTAATACTCAGGCAAGGGTAAATACTCCATAAATATTCTAAAATAAAAATGAAAAGAAGGGAAAAAATGAGTACACAGTTGGACTAGACTATTGTGGAAGACCTATCTCAAAAGACTCCTTTCACGAATAATGCCCACCACCATACAAAAGAAATCAACCAATACTTAATACTGTTTTTCTTTTTGTAAGTAAGTACCTATGGGGATTTGAACTTGTGACCTTTCATTTACAATTTCTCATCTCAATTACTCATTACCAATTGCTCTACTCCCCATGGGCTACCGATACCTAACACTGTTATTTTTCTCTATTGTTATAAAACTTTTTCCAATATTCTCTTTTAAGCAAAAACCACTTCATTTCATATTGAAACTACAAGAAGTGATTCTCAGGTAAAACCCATATAGGGTGGAAAATCGAACTTGGACTCCCCATACATGTAAAATTAGCATACCCGGGAAAAGCTTTGTAGGGGCTAAGGATCGAGATGAAGAAGTTGAAGAGGATGGAGACGTTTTTATTCCTCTCGACGACGGTTGATAAATCAAAATTCATATAGATTTATGGTAGTAAAATTCTTGTAAGATATAATGCTTTCTTAAATTCATTTTATTGTGCGTGATATGTTCAACCATTAGTAGTATAAAACATTATTAACTATACATTTAATTTGTTTTAAATAATTATTATTTAATAAGTTATTAATATTTGCTTAAACTAAAAACATATAAATATAATACTATTATTCAATGACATTGTTTGAATTATAATAATTATTACATATAACAATATAATTTAAGATTTGATTATTAGTTTTCTTTTATAAAGTGAAACTTACTTTATGTAAAATTAGATATTAGACTTAGGCATTAATAAAGTCATTGTGTCATTTTAGTTTACTTTTAGGTTTTTATGCTTAAGTTGTTTTATTTGATTTGATGAGTCTTGTTAGTCTTGTGGTGCCACACTTTGTGGGGCATCCTTACAAACCTATTTTTACAAAATTCCCTAAAAATTGGGAGTCCATCTTTGCTGCTCTTGGGATTCCTATATGATATGATTGTGGTTCTATATGATGGACGATTAGATGATGATATATTGATTACTTGTGTGCCATGCCATGATGATGATGATGATGTATATCTTATAAAATTTGAACAAGAATGCTTTGTGATTGTTTAATGAGTATAGCTAGGAGTATCAACCCTTAGGTTGACAAGGGTGAAATATGTGTGGTTTGTTTATTAGCCAAGTCACCAAGGTAACCCTTGGTATTGTAAGAGCTTCCCCCCCTCTTTCGTGTCCACCTAAAACCTTATCATTCATCCTCCATTATTCACTTCATTTTTGATCAACAACCTTTGGCCAAAGCTTGATAGATGGATTCTAGACCTCTCCTCTCTGTAACCTCTTCACCAGGATGATCTCCTATTTATCCATGGTGTCTCAGGAATTGGGATTGATCATTTGTAGCAATGAATGCTGGATGATCGTAGGTCATTTTTCTTTCACAGTATAGGGCCCTCTCATATAATAGGATTTTCCAAGTGAGAAATGCTCTGCTTTAGGTCTGGTCTAAAACAAGTTCCCCCCCATGCTATGTCAAATAAGGTGCCAGTTGGAAGGGTAGGTACTCCTTGAATTAAGAGGTTAAGCCTACTTGCTCTGAAAAACATTACTGTGGAAACTCCGTCGGGCCTATGGACACTTGCTGGCAGCGGAGCTAAGGCTGTGTCATTATCTAGGGTCCAAAAGGCTATCTAGGGCTTGTACCTTTCAACTATTACCCTTAAATAAAAAATGAGCATTTAAATAAATATCAAAAGTAAATGGCAAAGAAAAAGTACAAGAAAATATAAATGGGTAGCTTTCTAAGACCAATCGAGAGGGTACCTCATTACTTCTGACTCCCTTTGTGAGGCACATCCTTAGTGTTTGTTTGGATGGTGAAGAACATAGAGTTTTACCCTTGTCTCTCTTGTTTGGAATCTATTAATTTGTTTAAGCCATATAAGTTCACTTGACTAACCTTGGTTGACCATGTAACTCCATCCCGAAGGAGAAAAGAGCTCTTACTAATGCCTTGGTGTTGTTTTAGTACTGGTTAATGGATAACTTGTGCATACAACAAACATGTTTCAAGATATCTATGTGGTTGGTATATCATAATGTAGGGCATGCCTAGCTATATAATGAGTCAACTATTGACGATTACTTATATTTTTGTATCTATCCACATGCACACTCTTTGTTGTTGTTCCATCAGGGACGTATGACACATATGTACATCATCCAACCAGTGCATTAGGGTTTTTCAACCAAATTAGATTTCTTTAGTGCTTTAGGGTGGTCAAATGGGTGGTATGTTATAACTTGAGTTATACTTGGTATATTTTTATTTTGAGCACAATTTTCGATACCCATTTGGCCCTTTATCTAGACATGTGCCATCATATTGATCACTACTGCCACATATTAGTTAGTTTGAAAAAGGTGGTGGGGTTTTTGTTAGTGATTATAGTACAAATTTTCATGAATGTACTTTATGGACCAAAATTTAGTATTTTTTCGATTCGAGAAATGTTCTAGAATCCTCTTGGCGAGTACTTTCATCTTAGCTACTTGCATGTTAGAATGCCTTCACCAATTGGGCAGGATTTGGATCAAAAGTTGCACTTCATATGTAGATGGCCCACAAAATTTCATGAACGTGCATGGGAAGCTTTCAGTTGGTATTTTGACAATGTTTTGGAAACATTGGGATAATTTTGGATTCTATTACACATATCCAACATCAGATGGGTGGACGTTGGCATGCCACACAGTTTTCCAAGCATGGAGGATTAAAACAAGCTTATTTTTGCTAATTTTGGATTACTTATGGCTAAGATTATTGTTTTAATTTAAAAATTCATAATTCTAGCCTAATTAATTTATAAAAATTAAAAAAAGTTCACTAGAGCTTCTAATTTCACTTTGATATTGCACTTTTTAATTATTTGGGAAAAATTAAATTATTTTTCTTAAGTAATTTTAATTAAATTGAGCATGGCACATATGTGGAGGAAAAAATATATTATTTTATCCCAATACCACAAGAGGAAACTAAGTCAAGGGGTGCGATTAAAAAGTCAACGGAAGATTAATTCCCATCCGTTGATTAAAAAGCTAAAGCACATGCATTAAGGCAAAATGACTTGGTAAAAGGGGCAAATATAATACAACACGTGGTATTTGAAAAATATTTTGGTCTTTTTCCCTTGGTATTTGTTCCAGCCCTTGGTATTTGGCATGGACCCATGGGATTTGACAATTTTTAATAATTTTCCTCCTAGAAAGATGGATGCACCCCACTTGGGAAAAATTATTCAGGAATATTTTATTATTTTTATAATTTGGGATGAGATCTAAACCATTGATTGATAGATTTTCTTGAGATCATCCAAATGAGAAAATATATTTTATTGTAACCACTTTTGACTCTTAAAGGTTCCCTCCTTGTCCTATAAAAGGAGAGGTATTAGCTTTAGCAAAGGTTCAAGTTTTTGGGAATAAAATTACTCTTTCTAGGTCAATTTTTTGGGAATAAAATTACTTTGCCATTTTTCTAGTGTCTTGTGTACTTGGAAAATCTTTGAGGTCTATTGGATATGTTTCAAGTTGTTGATGTGGGTAAGGTAAGCTTCCATGGAGGTATAAATATTTTTCTTCTTGTTTAATTATTTGATTTATGCTAGTAGAATTGAAATTATAGTTTTCCTCCTTCCTTTCATTAGTATTTTTTATTTAGTTTATCAACTAATCTTTCTAACCCATGTATGTTCTAGTTTCTTGTGGATTGTGTTTACCTCTTCTTGATCTAGGGTTTGTAGGTTTTAGCAAGGATTTGAGAGCTTCAAAATGAATTTCCATGGAGGCCAAGCATTTGTATTGACTTTTCCTCCTCTTGATGGGTTTTCTAACACTTTACTAAACCCCATCATGTTTTTTTTACTCATTGCCCAAATTTTCTACCATGGCACCAATCTACAAGTTGAAGTTGGAAGTATGATTTTGTTTTATCAAAATCTTCTTCCATTCTAAAATTATTTGAAATCTCTTTTATTTTAATTCGTATTTGGAATTTATTTAAAACAAGATCTTTGAAAGTTAATATTTTTCTAGAAATTTTTTGAATTAATGAAATATTAAAACTCTAGATTTATTTTCTTTCAAATAGCTAGCCAAGATCTTCATTTCTAATTTCCTTCCAAATATGTTTTATGAAGGCATTCATTGAAGATCAAATGTTAATTGTAAGAGCTAGTTCCTAGAAGCTTGATGTTGTATATTGCTATTGGTTGTTCTTGTGCGAGAATTTCATTTTTTGCATTCTCACTATGAATGACTTTGTTTTAGCCCAAGATCTAAGACTTCAATAATTATCTAATAACCCTAGCGATTTCACTTCTTGAAATAATTCCACTTCAAAATTGGGTTTATTTTTGTTATTGATAACTAGAAGGCTAAATTAAAACCCCAACGACTTCATCACGGTTGAGTTATTCAGAATTCTTCATACAATTTGGATCTGTATTGCTTGTTGAAGGAAAAATATCACTTTTAGACCTAATGTCCTCTTGAAATTGATCACAAGCATCTCATTGAAGAATCCTCAAGGCAAAGCGGCCCTCTTCAAATTTCATTTTTGCAGATCATAACATTTTCTTTAAGGGTTTGGAAAATTTCGTAAAAGCTTGTTTGTGTTTGATGATGCTCTTAAAACCCCAACTCTCCCTTTCAAAAAGGCTTTTGAACCTCAACGTTTTGATATAGACGCTCTTTCCTATCGAAATCAACAGCCCTTGAAACTCAACCGATTATTATACCACCTAATCATCTAAGGAATCGTTGGTGCAATTTTCACCTTGTAGTCTTGATCTACAGTGGCATTTAGGTTTACAGTTATTAAACTAATGGTAGATTCTATAGTTACTAAATCAAAGTTGAGTTACGTTGAAATATTTATCACTGTGGAAATCCTTAAAAAAAATCCACTTTGCCTATTTGCAGAATTATGATCAAAGACAGTGTTATAAATGAAAGCCATACATTTTGTTATACTGTGACTTCGTTCTTTGATTTTAGATCTACCACTTAAATAGACTGTATTTTTTTACCCCTCTCTTGGGTATTCATTGTTATAAATCCAAATTGCATTTGATCTAAAGCTTATTTGGTGAATACATACTCTGCCTCCATCTTACGAGAAGGGAAAATACCACAGTTTGTGTCTCAGAGTTCATTTTCTTACTGCTGCTCTTCTCATATTGCCGTTTGAAACTCTGCAAATTTAAGAAGTGGGGTCCCGTATTCTATCCATTTCTTATTGGAGAGATTCATCATTGGAAGAGTAAAACAGTTCCATTGAATTTGACTTTTTCATATTTGCTACAAACTGTCACTACAAACGCTAAAAAATTCTCCATCACCGGCAACAAAATTTAAAGACCTTACTCTGCCTCTATTTTGCAGCAAAACGGTACCTTGTTGGGAAGTATTGTAGTTCATTATCATTTGGGGCTTTTCTTCAATTCAGATCTGCACTCTGAATTCAGTATTAAGGTCGTCAAACAGTGGTTCAAATAACACATTGTGATCATACCCTTCTAGAAAAGTTATCCTCTATTATGTTTGTGCTTTGTATATCACTAATTTACAGGCCCATACTAATGTAGGGGATCAGTCCCTCTTTTTTGTTGTTTTATATACTTTTGCAAATCTGAAAGAACACAACCATAATCCATGACACTAGCAGGTCTATTCATCTTTTACATGTTTAACAAATCTTGGAACAGATCCTTGGCTACCTATACTTCGTTTTGGAATCATTAAAGGAAAGCAAATTTATACCACATTTGGTGAGGACATTCTTAGATCTTCTCATTTCATCTAGTCAAAGGTTCCAATATATTATTGAGGTGTACCTTTTCCTTTGTGCTCTAAGTGAACATATCAAACTGCTTCTAAGAATATTGTATCCAATTGGTAGCAAGATTTGAACAAATTTCATTGGAAGGAAAACCCTAAGTATATTTTGAGAATTGGTGTATAACCATCAAGAAGATCCTTCGGCCCTCGCATGAAGTTGAGGGACCTTTTAGATGCAATGGGTAAATGCGAAACGCGCAAGAATTGTGTAAATCAATAACGCTCGCGCGTTATGTAAAACTAGGAATGGCGGGCTCCGAACCTGCCATGCCATTTAACATGTAGGATAGGATTACAAAACGCGCACGTGTTATGTATCACCATAACGTGCGCGCGTTTTTGTTAATATAAAAAACAAGACAGAACGAACCATAGAATGACGACCGTGGCTCGGATCGACAAACCGTCAACTCCGTTGGATTCAAGCTGACATCGGGATAGTGCTAGGAGTGCCCTTCTCCGTCGGTCCCATGGCCAACCATTTGGTCGAGCCTGCTTGCACATCATCGATATCTCGGTCCAAAATTTATGTGATTTTAAATAGGGGATCATGAGCGTATTTGAACTAGGAAGAGGTAAAATGAGCTAGGTTGAGGGCAATAAATGCTGTATTTGTATGATGTTGCAAGGATTTTGTAATGTGACAAGGTTTTTCTCTATGCTCCGAACATGGAAGCCATTAACTAATTAATGCCGACGTTAAATGTAGGGTAAGCATCCCTATAATGCCATAAAGGAAAGAGTCCATCATTTAAAGCATCAACGTACCAGATGTTCAGCCATCGTCCAAGTGGCTTGCGTATGCATCTAGAGTTTAATTTTAATCATTCATGTCACATCCAATTGAATTTTAATGGGTCCAATTAAATTTTAAGTAGCCGATCCGAGCCACAGTCGTCATTCTATGACTCGTTCTATACCCCTACGTCCTGAGAAGGTTGAAGCTGTAAAGCAACAACTCTCTAGTATTCAACCTGAAGCTCTTTTGTTTATGTCTAAGATAAAGAAGCTCTCAGTTTGTGAGCTGGGACATATCGATCTTAACAGGATTTATACAATCTCTGTTTTACGAGAAACTGACCTTAGAACTTCTCATAGCAATGATAATGAATCCTTCATTTTGCATTTGTTAGCAGAAGAAGATCAATTTTCGACAAAACAATGTAGTTATTACATGTGGAGGCAGCAGTTTCCCGTGGAAAACGAGTGTAGGTTTGAGCAGAGGAAAGATGTTGGGAAATGGGCTATTAC